>ML405419.1:1911-79931 GCA_005239525.1 Nicotiana knightiana | reverse complement strand
TGCTGTGGCATCAATCATTTGATCTATATGTGGCAATGGGAATGAATCTTTGGGGCATGCTTTTTTTAAGTCAGTATAATCTATGCATACTCTCCATTTGCCATTCTTTTACCTACCACGGTGTTTGCTAGCCAGTTAGGATACGTTACATCTCGTATCGAACCAATCTTCAAGAGTTTCTGTACCTCTTCGTCGATCACTTGGTTCTTGAATGGTCCTTGCTTTCTTTTCTTCTGCTTAACAGGTACGAAGGATAGATCTTCATTTAGTTTATGAGTCATCACTTCTGGTGGGATGCCTGTCATATCTGAGTGGGACCACGTAAAGCAGTCTGCGTTAGCCTTTAAATAATCAATTAACTTACCTCTTCAATCGGGGCCCAGCCTCGTGCCTATATACACTTTTTGTTCAGGCTTCTGCTCAGACAATGGAACAGCTTCAAGCTCTTCCGTAGTTGTTTTGATGTGCTCGTCTTCCTCCAGTTCATGAATGACGTCCGGTCTGGAATCTGTATCCGTGTGGTCTAATGCACCTTCCGTGGTAACTTGATTCACCTTATCGTAAGTATTTTCTTTTGTACCTGTTCCAATAATAATACTTTAAGTACCTATTTGGGTAGTAATATCTTCCATGCCTGTTTGAGCAGTGTTACCTGCTTGGGAGATTCCCTTATCTCGTGATTCTTCTACCTCTGTTTTCTTGTTGTAGTGTACCACAGAGTTTATATTTCTTGCGGTCTGATGATCGCTCTAATTTGCTGAATTCCCCATTCAGAGGGGAATTTAATTACTTTATGCAAGGTGGAGGGTATTGCTTTCATGTCGTGGATCCATGGCCTTCCCACGATTACGTTATAATCNCTTTTGATCACCCCCTCAGCATAAGTGCTAAGCTCAATTTCTCCTTTTGTTATAACCGTAGAGTTATCAAACCCTGATATGGCTCGTGCCCTTGGGATTACTTGATTCCCCAATAGCATTTCTTCCACGACTCTTAGCAAAATGATATTGACTGAACTACCTGGATCAATCAACACTCTTTTTACGTTAGTGTCATGAATAAGTAAAGATATTACCAGAGCATCGTTGTGAGGAAGCATTAATCCGCCGATATATGCATCATCGAAGGTTATATCGTCCTCTTCCATATTTTCACGAACCTATTTTCCATGTGTAATTGTGAACTTTGTGGTTGTTTTGCAGACCACTCCGTTTACTTCTTCACCTCCGTGTATCACGTTGACGGTTCGTTTTGGAGAAGGAGGCTTTGGGGGCTCCTGCATGTTCCTCATATATGCCTGTTTACCTTTATCACTAAACAATTCTGTTAAATAGCCCTGTTTCAATAAATTTTCTACTTCACCTTGTAAAAATCTGCAATCTGTAGTTTTGTGCCCATGATCGTTACGGAATCCACACCAGTGATCTGGGTTCCTTCTATTTGGATTTGATCGCATCTATTTGGGCCACTTAACTTTGTCTCCCATGTTCCTCAATATTGAGACAAGTTCAGTAGTACTTACATTAAAGGTATGATCCCCAATTTGAGTATTACCTCTAGGTCGTTCATCTCAATCTTTTCTGGATTTAGACGAGGATGAGACTACGTATCTTCCTTGTGGTCTATAGTCTGACCTAGTGTTTTCGAATCTGGGATGAATATCGCATCCCGGGGGTCCTAAGTAAGGATCGTACCTGTTTTTACCTGATCTTCTATCTAATTTAGGACGTCTGGATCTGGAATGATCTTCATCTCTCGAACGAGCAATGATATCTTCTTCTATTCTGAGTTTAGTACTATGCCTGTTATATACATCGTTCTATGTTGTAGCGGGGAACTCTCTTAGACTTTTCTTAAGTCGTCTCGTGGCTTCTGAGCTTTTATCGTTTAGGTTGCTTGCAAATGCCATGGCTGCCCAATTATCAGGCACCCTGGGTAACTGCATTCTTTCTCGTTGAAACCTGTCTACAAACTCACAGAGTAGTTCCGTGTCTCCTTGTTTTATTTTGAATATGTCTTCCATTCTTTTCTCAACTTTTTGTGCACCAGAGTGTGCTTTTATAAATGAATCTGCAAGCTCAGCAAAAGAGTCAATAGAATTTTCAGGGAGAAGAGAATACCAGGTTAGGGCTCCTTTGGTAAGTGTTTCCCCAAATTTTTTGACAAGGACTGATTCAATCTCTTGTTTTGTTAAGTCGTTGCCTTTTACCCCAGTAGTGAAAGCAGTCACATGGTCACGTGGGTCAGTTGTTCCATCATATTTGGGAACGTCAGGCATTTTAAACTTCTTGGGTATAGGCAAGGGTGCCGCACTTGGCTTCCAAGGTTGTTGAGAATACCTATCAACATCAATGCCTTTGATGATAGGTGGTACTCCAGGAATTTGTTCGATGCGATCGTTCTGCTCCTTCATCTGTTTCTGCATGGTTAGCAGTAAATTTTGTAATTCAGAGTTATTAGATATACCTGGTCTCGCTTCGAGAGATTCATTAGGAGTATCTCCTCTTCCTGAGTTTTCCAACCTAGATTGAGGATTTTCCATGGTGATGGTATTATTGGGGGGTGGCGTCGGTGGTGTAGGTAATGCTGCCAGTAATCCCCTCGCAAATTCTTGCAAAGCTTGGCTCATATACTCTGCAATCATTTGCTTTACACGATCTTGTTCCACAGTTTGATCATTATCACCATTGTTGTTATTGGATCTTTCTGGGATTTTTCCCTTGAACCACGTGGGGTTCCTGGAGGCGATGGAAATGGGGTTCCATTTCTTTGATAGTTGTTGTCGTTGGAGTTCGACATAGTTCAGAGGACATCACTTGAAAAGCAAACAAAGATTATCAGATTTCCGGTAAAGGAACCAATTTGTTTAACCAAAGAATTAGATCCTTTGACTAAAGCTATTTCTAGGATGAACACAGGTTACTGATAATCAAGGAAATAGATAAAAATGAATAATAGACAATATTGCAGAATTATAGAAAAAGCAAAGTAGATTGTATTCGAGAATCAGATGTCTTTACAAGTTGTATTCCCTTCCCTTATATAGGAGATTCCTTGATATAATGTACAACTCTTGCTATGGTTGCTCATTAATGACTAATTATGACATTAATGAGGCGTTACAAAGGATAACGGTAATTGGGGTACGGTTACATAACGTTCGAGTAATCAATTGTGGGTTCTTGAATCTGCCCGTAGCTTTGTCTAGATTCATTCTGACCGTGCCTCTTCCCTGTTTTGATCAGGTTGAGTTTCATGTGGCTGATAAGCTCGAGGGTTTACTGAATCCTTCCTCTTTGTTCTGTACCTCTTCAAAGAATCACATCCAGCTGTCGTGTTCTCCTGTGTCCACGTAACTGGCTGAGTTGTCAAAAGTTGGCTTACGTGTGAAACTCTTTTTTACCAATACAATAGGTTCTTTAAGTTATATATAGGCTAAGATCTGAGGTAATAAATTAATACTATTAGGTCCAATCTATCAAAGACTCAACCCAATTAAGTAAGTCAATTAACTTCCCAATCTTAAAGAATTTCACTCTATTAAAACTTCCATAGCATATATGATAAATACCGGGAGGATTTCACACAGAGTTGTAATTTACACTATGTTTGAATTTTATGATCCATAATAGTGTTCAAAGTTTAGTCTATTTTTTTTATAAACACAATATTTCCAACAATTTCGAAGTTTTGGGAAAAAATAACAAATTTGTCGGTCCTATTATTACATAAAAGGAGTCCAATATGATAAATGTTCAAACCGAAAACCGAACCAAAATTAGAAAAACCGAACTGAACCGAACTTATTTCAGTTCGGTTTCGGTTACTATTTTTACAAAACCGAATAACTGAACCGAATTTCTTCAAACCAAACCGAACCGACTGAACGCGCACCCCTAGCAACTGGCAAAGTCTCCTTCAGAGTATTTATATATTTTCCTGTCCAATTTATATTCTGGACAGATGTTGTATTTTACTTTAATTCCTAGTTGATGCCCATGTGCTTGTGACACCAGATTTGGGGGTGATATGGGTTGTTCTGTATTGAAATTGTTAAAAATATCATTATTTATTCTGTAAATCCCATCTTTTACTATTTAATTAAAGGAAAATACGATTTTTGAAATATTGAAATGAGAACCAAATTAAGTATATATTGTTGGCTTGCCTGACAGTGGTGTCCAGTGCTTTCACGACCCAAATCCTAATCTAGGTCGCGATGGCGCCCACCACCGATGTTAGGCAAGCCAACCTTATTTGTCTAGTGAGTCCCATTTAATTTTTATAAAACTTTATTAACCATACTCAAATTTTGTCACAAGCATGAGAAAATGATAAGTATCAAAGCAAATTTACTTGAAATGATCAAGAAGTTAAATTTAAATAGTTACATTTCCAAAAGGGTGGTCTACCAATGTGTGTTCCAGGAACCGGTGTCACAAATATACAGGCATCTAGTAGAAGGGAATCAAAAGAATACGCCTATCCTAGTGTCTGAGAGGATGTAGACAGAATGACAAAAAAAGGGGGAAGACTCCAACGTGTTGTTGAACGGCATCAAGAGAAGCAGCTCACCGTGAAATCTCCGATCTCGTGAAGTCAGGAACGTGCTCCGGAATGATAACCAGATGCACCTGCCTCAGAACCTGTACAATTAAGTACAGAAGTGTAGCATGAGTACATAAACATTATGTACCCAGTAAGTATCCACTCTAATCTCGAAGAAGTAGTGACGAGAGGTCGACTTGACACCTATTAGGTCCAAGATAATTTATTTAAATATAAGGCTAAGCATGAATATCAAAGATGAATATCAATAAGGACAAGAATAACAATCTATCCACAGGTACATCTATGTTTCAACTCCTATCAAACTGATTACTCATTTATTCTTTTAAACGGTTTAGCAACCACAAGAAAGTACCAAGAAATTAACATGCGCATAGTATGTCGAGGACGTACGGCCCGATCTAATAGAAAAATTAATGTGCACTGCTAGAGGGTCGAACGGCGCGAACCATAGATGCATCTATTACCCCGCTCGTGAATCATACGTGCGACGCAATAAATTTATAAATAATAGAGTTACCCCGCTTGCGAATCATACATGCGATGCAGGTACTCATAGATACATACATTCAAACAGTCAATCCATATTTTATCAGAAAACACTTATCCGAAGAAAAGTCAATTCCCTTATCATAGTTCATAAAAGAAAACAAAGTCTCACTTATTTAGAAATTCATCTACAAATTTGATGTGACTTAAGCAGTTTAAAGTATCGATAAGTTACAAATAATCCAAGTATAGCATGATTTCAATGAACGAAAAGCTAAACGCGTATAAATATTACAGATTGGAGGATTCAACCTCATTTTTTATTTTATTATTAGTTATTAATTAAGTTTACCTCTACATACTATGAACTACGTTCAAATAATTGGAACAGTGTCACGATCCCAAACCACCCTGGCCGTGATGACGCCTATCGCGGTACTAGACTAGCCAATATTGCTACTTATAGAATAAAAGAACTTTCCATTTAATTCATTACTAGTCCGATATTTCATAAAACTTTCGTTTAAACATTACAAAATGAGTAAAGATAGGTAAAACATTAAACACATCCCAATCCCGAAGTCACTAGTCATGAGCAACTAAAAGAAATACACGTCTGATACTGTCTATTTAATACATGCTAAGTCTGAGGAAATAAATGCTATGTAAGTAGGAAGGATAAAATCAAGGTTGCAGACGCCGTGCAGCTACCTCGCGAATCTCCGGAACACTCTGAAAGGGGAAGATCAGCTCTCACTTTGATGCCCTGGCACCTGAATCTGTACACAAGGTGCAGGGAGTATGTGAGTACGCCAACTCAGTTAGTAATAAAAGTAAATAAGGAGTGAGCAGTAAGAAACACATAAATCCACGTCATAAATTCACAATAAATACAGCTTGCCTTCACAACAGTACATAAGTCAAATCATCTCGCTTAAAATCCGATTTCAGTAAAAATCATTTGAGAATATCTTTCCAATAGTTTTAACAGAGGTTCAAGAAATTTAGAGTAAAAGTGATGAAAATCATAAATAGCCCATCGGGCAAAAAAAATATGTATCATAAACCGCCCCTCGGGCATAACATCACTCAGAATCAGCCCATCTGGCCCCATCTGGCTACCTCACAATCACTCATAATCAGCCCATCGGTCAACCTCACAGCCACTCATGCCTCCCCATCACTCGTCACTCGGCACTCGGCACTCGCACTCAGTAGGTACCTGCGCTCACTCGGGGTGTACAGACTCCGGAGGGGCTCCTACAGACCAAGCGCTATAACAAGCCATCTCGTGGCATAATCAATTAGGCCCTCGGCCTCTCATATATCATAAATCAGTACAACATGCTACGACGTGCAGCCCGATCCCATGATATCCTTACAACACAGGCCCTCGGCCTCACTCAGTCAGGAACCTCTCAAGCCACTCGAGCTATCAGAAAAACAGGGTGCTCAGCCCCAAAATACCATTTTATGCAACAAAACGGAATAAATACGACTGAGTTTTGAAGTCAGCAAAACACGGCATAACTGAGTGCAAATCTTAAAACATACATTGAGGAAATAATAGTAAAAAGCCCCTGAGGGTCCAAACAACTTGGCACGAGCCCCAAATATGGCATTCAGCCCAAAAAAAGTAATATTTTCTAAAACACAAAATATCATATAGTTTCCAGTCAAATACGCAACTTAATAGTTGCTACGGGACGGACCAATTCAAAATCCCCAACGGTGCACGCCACACACTCGTCATCTAGCATGTGCGCCACTTCAAAATAGTGAAACGATGTGAAATCCAGGGTTTCATACACTCAGGACAAGATTTACAATGATTACTTACCTCAATCCGAACGAGAATCTATCCCGTGATGCCCTTGCCGCTCGACTCGGCCTCAAATCGCCCCGAATCTATCCAAAAATCAGAAGCATATCATCAATACATGCTAAAGGAACAAAGCACACGCGAAAATTATCAAATTACATCAAAAATCCCAAAATTGGCAAAACCCGACCTCCGGGCCCACGTCTCGGAATCTGATAAAAATCACAAAACTAGAATCCTTACCCTCTCACAAGTCCATACATACCAAATTCATCAAAAACTAACTTCGTTTGACCCCTCAATCACCCAATTATTAGTCTCAAGTTTCAAGCCCTAATCCCCCAATTTTCACCCTTAAACCCCACAAATTTCATTCTTAATCAGTCAAAATCTACCATAGAATCAAGTTTTAGGCTCAAGTAGCTTACCTCCACGAAAAACCCCTTGAATCCCTTTTCAAATTGCTCCCAAAAGCTCCAAACTCGTATGAAAAATGATGAATAATGGCTAAAATTCGCGAAGGTGTCCTTATATACCTTTCTGCCCAGGGGTTCCGCATCTGTGGTTCCCCCATCTGCGACCAAATGTCCACATCTGCGGACTTCACTTAAGGCCCCCCAATCCGCACCCGCGATCGACCCTCCGCACATGCGGGCTCGCAGGTGAGAAACTCCATTCGCTTATGCGATAAGACCCCAGGCCTCCCAAACTCCGCACCTGCGATCACCCTTTTGCAGGTGCGGAAAACCAGAACAGCAGCAGCACCAGCAGATTTTCCAAAGTTCTAACTCCATGATGGCCATCCGAAAAAATCCCGAGCCCCTCGGGGCCTCAATGAGATATACCAACACCTTATATAACATCACCCGAACTTAGTCGAACCCTCGGAGCACTCAAAGCAATATCCAAACACCAAATTAACCTGAAATTCAAGCCTAAGAATTTCTAAACTTCTGAAATTCGCCAACGATGCTGAAACCAACCAAACCACGTCCGAATGACTTGAAATTTTGCACACACATCACAACTGACACTACAAACCTATTCCAACTTCCGTAATTCTATTCCGACCCCGATAGCTAATTTTTCACTGCCGACCGGGAATCGCCAAAAATCCAATTTCGCCAATTCAAGCCTAATTCTACCACGGACCTCCGAATAACATTCCGAACATGCTCCTAAGTCCCAAATTCTCTAACAAATCTATCTGAACCATAAAAACCAAATTCCGAGATCATTTACCTATAAGTCAACTTCCGGTTGACTTTTCCAACTAAATAACCAATTTAAGAGACTAAGTGTCTCATTTCTCTCCACAACCACTCTGAACCCGGGCCAACCAACCCAACACAACATAAAAGAGCTGAACCACACATAATGAAGCAGAAATGGGGGAAATAGGGCTAAAACTCTCGGAACAACCGAACGGGTCGTTACATTCTCCCCCTCTTAAACAAACGTTCGTCCTCGAACGGGTCTAGAAACATACATGGAGTCTCAAATAGGTGTGGAAATCTGCTCCGCATATCCCGCTCAGCCTCCCAGGTGGCCTCCTCCACCGGCTCCCCTCTCCACTGTACCTTAACTGAAGCTATATCCTTTGACCTCAACCTTCGGACCTGTCGACCCAAAATAGCTACTGGATCCACATTATAAGTCATATCACCCTCTAGCTGAACCGTGCTGAAGTCCAAAACATGGGACGGTCAACAACATACTTCCGAAGCATGGAAACATGTAATACCGGATGCACACTCGACAAGCTAGGTGGCAAAGCAAGTCTATAAGCTACCTCTTCAACCCTCTAAAGCACCTCTAACGGCCCAATGAACCGGGGACTCAACTTGCCCATCTGCCCAAACCGCATAACACCCTTCATGGGTGACACCTTCCGTAGAACCTTCTACCCGACCATGAATGATACATCACGGACCTTCCTATCCGCGTAACTCTTCTGCCTAGACTACGTCGTGTGAAGCCGCTCCTGAATCAACTTCACCTTATCTAAAGCATCCTGCACCAAATATGTGCCCAAGAGTCTAGCCTCACCCTGCTCAAACCAACCAACCGGATATCTACACCTCCTCCCATACAAAGCCTCGTACGGAGCCATCTGAATACTGGAATGATAACTATTATTATATGCAAACTCCGCGAGTATCAGAAACTGGTCCCATGACCCCCTCCCCCTCCCCCCAAAAAAAATCAATAACACAAGGTCCAGTAAGGTTATTAGTCGATCCTAATATTTTCTATATAAGAACACTTACAGTGTACAATAAAAGACACTCTCTACAGCATTTTCCTACGCTTAGTCTTTTCCAAAAGTCAAATTAGAGTTTAGATTGTGGAATAGGGGGTTGCTCCAACACACCGTGACAACCATCACCGACCAATGACTCTTTCTAGCTGCGGTTCGTTTCAGACTTTCGCTTCTGTTACGCGAACAAGAAAGTCCTTGTTTTACGATTTAGCGCGATCTAATGTGTTTAGATAATCGCTTTCTCACGTTGGTATCAAAGCCATATGCTAATTTTCTCATCCGATTCTAAATTTATGTGTGAATATAGAACTTTGCGTATATGTATAATTTTGTACGTTCTTGTGCAATTCGTTGGTTAATCTGTTGTATGATAATTTTTTATGCGTTTAATGAAGTCAGTTTTTGGATCTAATAAATAAACAAATAAATAAAGAAAAACATAAATGTCAATTCTTTTTCTGTGTGAATTTAAATCTATGTATCAGTTTTTTTTATTGGCGATAGTAAATCAAGTTTATACACTGATTTGAATTAAACTATTAAACCAATATTTATTTTATCAAGAAGATACTTTGTTAGTCAGTTCTTCTTTCCAAAACTGATAAAACAAAAAATATATTTTTTTTCTCCGATCAGCCCTCGCCCTCGTTGCCGTCTGAGATGCGGCTGAGCGTCGAAGGTCTAAATAGCTCTGTTAAGGAGCGCCACCAGTGAAGAATCCATGGCCAAAAATGGATAATCGAAGTGGTTTCTACATTAGCGGGTCCTTTTTTGACTTCAAACAGAGATGGAGCTTGGTGTTCTATTTATGGAGGTATTGACCAAGAAGTAAGTGAAGAGGGAAGAAAAGTGAGTTGTTGTGTTGGAACTTGGTGCTCCGATGACCATGGCACAGAGAAGAGAGGAAACAATGGTCTCTAGCTTTTAAGGTGGTGGCTGAAAAACAAAATAGGGGAAGAAACTTAGGGCTTTCTCTTTTTAATTTGATTTACTTATTAATTTAAAAGGAGAGAAACGAAAATGAAAAAGTTTCTCATGCCCTAATGCTTAAAATAATTTAAGGACTTGGGAATAATGCTTGGACAGTTGGCTTCTTATTTTGTTTAGAGAAAATGGACTTCTGGAGCCATTGGCAGAACTAGCTAGGTGGGTTTAAGAGGCTGCTTGGGCTTCTCCTTTTTATAATAGGCAGATTTTTTAAAGGAAAAATGATATTATATATCCGCTGTAATAATAGTCAGAAAAATATATAAAATTTGTATATTATTTGTATATACACATATATTCTATATGTTATATAAAAAATTTATACATTTTTATTATTAACTAAATATAAATAACTTCTGGCGTGGGCTAAAAGTGATAATACCCATTTTTAAACGCTTTGTTTAAGTCTTTGGGCTAAAGGCCCACCATAAATAACAGCCTTGATCAAGTCTTTAAGAAGCTTGGGCTTTAGATGAAATGACCACCTGGGCCACAATTCTTTTTGGCAGATTTATAAAAAGAAATTTTCAGAAACCACTATTGTTTAGTGCCTATTAACTTCCTATAGCAACTATATACATAATTATTTTCTACCGCTACTATTCAGTTGTTACAGTAGTGTATTCGCGCACAGCAGCAAAACGACCCTAAAAATCAGGGTAGTCCAGTTGTACGCATGTATTCACTTGTATTCGCTCCATGTATTCATGAATACAACAGCAAAAATGCCTAAAATCAAGGCAGCCCAGTTGTACGCGCATGTATTCACATGTATTCGTGTTGCTGTATTCATGAATACAACAGTTAAAAGCGCCTAAAATCAGGGCAGTCCAGTTGTACACGCATGTATTCACATGTATTCGCATCATGTATTCATGAATACAGCAGTAAAAAGCGTCTAAAATCAGGGCAGTCCAGTTGTACGCGCATGTATTCACATGTATTCGCGCCATGTATTCGTAAATAAAGTAACGACAATCACCTTAAAAATAGGTATGTCCAGTTGTCTAAGAGAGAAGAAAAACATAAATAGCGTATTTCATGCCTTATTTCATGCCTCAATAGTAGTATATCCATAAATACTTATTTTGCTATAAGAAATAAAAGGTAGCTATAGAAAATAATATTTTAAAATAATTTTGATTTAAAATAAATAGGATTTATACATTTGCTATATAAGGTAAAATTTTCATTTATAAACTTGGGCAGAAGGCCGATTTTAAATTGTCTTGCTATTTTATTTAGGCTCATGGCCTAATTAAAAATTAAAAAAGGTTCTAAAACTTTTTAATTTCAGATTTCGAAAATTCATCATATAGTCTTAATTTTCAGAATGTAAATTTAGTATTTATATTGTTCTATAAAAATTATAATTATTTTATTATCTCAATTGCTTAAAGTGTTAATTTATTTAACATTATATTTATTTATTAATTTATTTACCATGCTTGAAATGTTAATTTATTTAACATTATATTTATTTATTAATTTATTTACCATGCTTGAAATGTTAATTTATTTAACATTATATTTATTTATAATTTATTTAATATGCTTGAAATGTAATGTGTTTAACATTATATTTATTTGTTGTAACGACCCGATCGGTCGTTTTGAGATCTAATATTTTGTTCGATGGTTTGAGACTTTGAATAGATTCATATGATGTATTTTGAATTTATTGTATGGCCGATTATAGTTTTCGAGTGATTCGGGATTGAATTGGAAGAATGAAGCTCGATTTTGGAAGCTTTAAGTTGGAAACAGACTCGGAATCGAGTTCTTACAATTCTAATAGGTTCGTATGATAATTTTGGACTTGTAAGTATGTTCAGATTCAGTTTGGAGGTTCCTAGAAGGATTCGACACTATTTGTCAAAAGTTGGCAATTTGAAGAACTTAAAAGTTCATAAGTTTGATCAAGAGTTGACTTTAATATTATTGGACACCAATTGGTGTTCCGAGACTTTGTATAAGTCTATATAGTTGAATTGAACTTGTATGCAAAATTTGGAAGTAATCCGAAGTGTTAAAATGTGATTCAGACACTCTTTTGAAAGAATGAAGATTTAACAACTTAAGAGAAATTTTATTCGGTTTGATCCTCGATCCTTTGTTGTGATGTTCCCGTGGTTCTTTTGAGGCTTAGGATAAGATTGATTAATGTATTTGTACTTTTTGGTATGATTGAATGGGGTCCCGAGGGGCTCGGCTGTGTTTTGGATCATTGGTTGAGAAACCGGTTAAGTTAAGAATTTGGAGTTTGACTATGTCAATATCGGGTCAAGATGACATCTTTTTGGTGTTTTGAGTGCACAAGTAGGTTCGTAGCATGTTTTATGATTGAAATGCATATATAGTTTGTGTCTGGGAGGTTCCGAATGAGTTTTGGGTGCTAAAGCGAAGATTCTTTTGTTGCTGATTTTCTAGTGTAAAATAATTACAAAAATGTCATTTCTGTCTCTTAAATTTCCAGACTTCCTTTAAAACTTCAAAACAACATATCTCCCTCATTTTAAGTTGTGATTCAAGAGGCTATATTGGGTGTGATCTCGCAAGGATTATGTAGGCTTATCAAATGTGAATTTCGGGGTCATCTAGTATCTGATTCGAGTTATAACAACTGCTGTATTTTTTTATTTATTCCGAAATTTAGCCATTTTTCCTCATATGGTTTTGGATCTCGGATTTGAATTTCTCCAAGGCATCTCAAACCAAATCTGTGCCCAACAACCTAGCCTCACCTGGCTCAAACCAACCAACTGGAGAACGACATTGTCTCCCATATAGGGCCTCACAAGGAGCCATTTGAATACTCGATTGGTAGCTATTATTGTTAGTGACTCTGCAAGCGGCAAAAACTGATCCCAAGAACCCTCGAAATCTACAACACAGTCATGAAGCATATCATCTAATATCTGAATGGTGCGCTCGGACTGCTCGTCCATTTGGGATGAAATGATGTACTTAACTCAACCCGTGTGCCTAACTCAAGTTGCACGACTCTCCAGAAGCGCGATGTGAATTGTGTACCTCGATTGGAGATAATGGATACTAGCACACCGTGGAGACGAACAATCTCGCGGATATAGATCTGAACCAGCTACTTTGAAGAATATGTGGTCACCACTGGAATGAAATGAGCCGAATTGGCCAACATGTCTACAATCACCCATACTGCGTCGAAATTCTTCAAAGTTCGTGGGAGCCCAACAACGAAGTCCATGGTAACACGCTCCCATTTTCACTCGGGAATTTCAAGTATCTGAAGAAAACCGCTTGGCCTATGATGCTCATACTTCACCTGCCGACAATCTAGGCACCGAGCCACATACTCCACTATATCTTTCTTCATTCTCCTCCACCGATAGTGCTCCCTCAAATCCTGATACATCTTAGTGGCACCCGGATGAATGGATTACTACAAAATGTGGGACTTATGAAGGATCAACTCATGCAACCCATCTACACTAGGCACACATAATCGCCCCTGCATCTGCAACACATTGTCATCTCCAATAAAAACCTCCTTGGCATCGCAGTGCTATATTGTGTCTTTAAGGACAAGCAAATGGGGGTCGTCATAATGAATGTCTCTAATGCGATCATATAAAGAAGACCGAGAAACCATGCAAGCAAGAACCTACCTGGGATCCGAAACTTCCAATCTCACAAACTGATTAGCCAAGGCCTGAACATCCAGGGCTGGTGGCCAATCTGTTGTCGGTAAATATGTTAAACTACCCAAGCTCTCCGCCTTTAGACTCAAGTCATCATCCACCACATTGGTCTTCCCGGGATGATATAAAATAGTGATAAGTTAAGATTCTTTTGTTTGAACCGATGTTGTAGACTTCAGTGGTCAGTATAGACCTCACAAGGGACACAGTAGAAGTAGTGTCACCAAATCTTTAATGCATGATCAATAGCTGCCAATTCCAAGTCGTGGACCAGATAATTCTTCTCATAGACCTTCAAATGTCGAGATGCGTAGGTAATCACCCTACCATCTCGTATCAACACCGTGTCAAGACTAACACGTGACGCATCATAATACACAATGTAAGACCCCGAACCCGTAGGCAACACCAACACTAGGGCTGTAGTCAAATCAGTATTGAGCTTTTGAAAGCTCGCCTTACACTCCCCGGACCATCTGAAAGGAGTGCTCTTCTGGGTCAATCTGGTTATAGGTGCAACAATGGATGAGAAACCCTCTAGTAAACAACGAAATATCTTACCAAACCAAGGAAACTCTGAATCTCAGTAGCTGAATACGGTCTGGGAAAACTCTGAATTGCTTCAATCTTCTTCGGATCTACCCTTATCCCCTCACTCGACACCACATAACCCCCAAATTCCACTGAATCAAGCCAGAATTCACACTTTGAGAATTTTGCATACCGCTCCGGGATCATTTTCAAAAAGTCAAAGTTAGGTCAACATTTCTAACTTAACCTTCTAAGTCAAGAACAAAAGGGTCCAATTCAACCAGATATCTTCCCGAAACGAAACTAATCAACCACTTAAATCATAAAACTCAAATTACCAGTTGGGTCATTACAACCACCATCCAGTGATTCCAACTGTGGTTTGTTTCAGACTTCTGCTTTCGCTATGCGAACAAGTAAGTTCTTATTTTACGATTTATGCACTATCTAATGTGTTTAAATAATCTCTATCTTACAATACACTTTGCGTTGTCCATGTTTTGATGATTGAGTCTCATATGACAAACAAATCAATCCATCCCTCACGAGTCTCTTGTCTTGTACTTCCCTAATGTATGCGTACATGTTTGAGACATTAGGAGTATATACTTTTTAGTAAAGTTTGAATCACGCATATTATACTTGAGACTTGTTTATGAATTTTTTATTAATGCTGGGTTGTGCATAAATATAGTGAACTTGGACATTTGAATTAAATGCATATCGTCCTGTGCTTTAGCTATGCATATTGTTATATGCTTTATTTGTGAATGCGCTACATACAATACATATGGGGACATGTAGTAAGGTGCATCTTCTTCTTCTTCTTCTTATTATTATTATTATTATTATTATTGTTGTTGTTGTTGTTGTTGTTGTTGTTGTTGTTGTTGTTGTTGTTGTTGTTGTTGTTGTTGTTGTTATTATTATTATTATTATTATTATTATTACATTCAAGATCGCATCGATGAAACCGCAGGATCGTTTACGAGACATATAACCTAAGCAAGGACCAAACCTTTACGACTCTCTAGAGCCCTAACAACGCCTTCATACGGCTAACACAAGCTTCACAGTAGTTCCATCCAAAGGACAGGTTCAATCCCTATCAGAGCTACAGTATCTCAACCTCAGAATCATCGGAATAGTCCTTTTATAAAGGACGCAATGCCATATTACTACAGTCTAGTATGTTATTAATCCAATAGAGGCGTTCAGCCTATCATTTAGGCTAATTCTAGACACAAATAAAAGGGAAAAAAAATTATAATTACCTTAAATTTAATCCACACCAGATATGAGCAAACTAGTTGTTCTTATTTATATGGAAAGAGGTTTTTACAAGATAAAGAGTGGGAGAGAGGTGACCAAAGTCTGCCCCTTTCAAACTAAAAAATGGATCCTTATATAGACTAGATCCTTAAGAAATATAAAAGAAAACAACAAAACGCTTCGGTAAGTGCTTACCTCATACCTATATAATTGCCTCGACATGTGGGCCTGCTTCTTTTACAAAGAAGACAACTTTATGAAAAGTTTTCTGACAGCTTTATTAAAGCATCTACATTATTCATCCGCTTATCCTTTGTCTTCTGATTGTGTTGTCATGTTGGAAGATGCTTCCACCTTTTCTTGAAATTGTTGAAGATATTTTTCAACGTCAATATCAATATCTTTTGTGTTATCAACACTTTGTGCTTCACCTGCTAAACATGTAGCTTCTTCGTCTTCTGTGGCATTACCAGCAGATTCCATGGAAATATCATCTTGATGTTCTAATCCCAGGTTTTTTATTAAATCTTTCTTTATCTCTATCATATAAGAAGCAATTAATTCAGACTTGGATAATATAACCTTTTTCATTTTTAGCTTACAAGTAATGTGCTTAAAAGGACTATCATCTAGATCCTCCTGTTGGGACTTCAGCTGAGTCTCCTGCTTGTATCTCGCAAGGGTAGTCTTAATGAAGTTCAAAATATCTTGTCCTATCAATTGTCCTTCAACATTTTTCTTAACAACCTTGTTCCAAAATTTAGTATAAAATTTTCTTTTAAGACAAGGAAAGTTGTCCTCATCTTTGGCTACTTTAACTGTCCATCTCATGATCCAAGGGATTGAAAATTCAATGAAAAAGTACATCATAGACATACCTTTAAAGAAAACATGATCATTTTGTAATTGTTTAATTTTTGGAGATATGTCTACCCATTCAACATATAATTGTTTATAACAATCTGGTAAAATCTTCATTGAAGGGCCATATGAGGTCCACCACTTAGCAAACCCATTTGGAATGCTTTGTTCAAATATATGAGAACATATCTTGATGAACCAAGTGTGTTTTTGTTCATCATTTTCAGAGAGCAAAGTTTTATTAAAACTTTCCATGTAATCCCAATAATTATATTTAACTGCAACTTTTTGCTCTGGATGGATATAATACTTTTTCTTTAAGGTGTTTAAACCCCATTCTTCTGGAGTAACAACCTTCTCGATAATAATCTTTGAAAATCTATAAGCTTTTGATTTCCCTGCTCTAAGGAAATGATTGAATTCAGCTGACCCTGCAGATTCCAGGATTTTTTCATAATGCATATTGTATTTATAAGCAATCGTTGGATACAATGTCGTATCAAGATACCTTTTCATCAATTCTTGTGGTTTGTCTTGCCATCTTAAATCAGAATGATTAATTAGAAGTATAACTTCTTTCTTGGTATTTTTATGAAATACCTCTGTATTAGTATTACCTTCATCTGTAAGAGCAGTAGAGTATGATGGGTTACTGCTACTACTTGTTCCTTCTTGTGACTTTATAAAGTCAAGAAATTGTTTATACATTGGGTGGTATGTATTAAGACCTGTATTAGATGCCAAATTCGCTGCTATTAGCCTTTGGCTTCCCATTTGACCAAGGATATTTCCCCGGCTTGCAGATCCGCCTCCTTGGTAGGATCCTTTACCTTTTCCTCTTCCTCTATTAGAGGAGTGACTTCCTCCTGGTCAAGGTGGCCTCATAATCCTGCAAAAAATTGATTTAGAAAGCTATTAGCTTAAATATTCTCTAGTGAGAAAGTCAGGGAGACTATTTTCTACTCCCTTTTTATATTGAATTTCAAAATCAAATGGAGCTAATAAAACTTTTCATCTAGCAAACATTTGTTTGGATACATCATGTTTAACATCTTTATTAAAGATGAACGTTGCAGCTTGGTAATCAGTTTTTATTAAAAACTTTTGATTATATATGTGACGACCCAAAGGGTCATCACCTGTTTTCTTATCCATTATGTGTTCTGAGGCCCCGAAAGCCTCCGTTAATCTCACCACGATATGCGTGCGCATCCCGGGCGTTTAGCAGAGAAGATTTTATGTGAAAACTTGATGAAAAGTTGAAATTTATAATAATTAGTTGATTAAAGTTGACTTTCGTTAACATTTTTTGTAAACGGATCCGGACCCGTGATTTGACGGTCCCGGAGGGTCCGTAGAAAAATATGGGACTTGGGCGTATGCCCGGAATCGAATTCCGAAGTCCCAAGTCCGAGAAATGAATTTTTAAAGAAAATTATTTTCTGAAAATAATAAAGACTTTTGAAAATGAATTTTGATGTGAAACATGTGTTACCAGACCCGTATTGTGGTTCCAGAGCCCGGAATAGGTTTAATATGTGTTATATGAGCTAACTGTAAAATTTGGTGTAAAACGGACTTGGTTTGACGTGTTTCGAATAAAAAATGGTAAATTTGATAGTTTATGAAGTTTGAGAAAATCCTATAGATTTTGGAGTTTAATTCATTATTTTTGATGTTATTTTGGTGGTTTCATTACTCGAATAAGTCCATAGGATGATTTTGAGGTCGTGTGTATATTGGGTTTGAGGTTCCGAGGGCTCGGGTAAGTTTCGGGTAGGTCCCGGGAGGTCTTTAGGCTTAAAATATAGCTGTTGGAGGTCACAGAACTCAGATCTCTGAACTTACCACCGTGGTCCGCGGTCCTTTTTCGCGGACCGTGCTGAGGGCTTCGCGGTCGATTTTTCGTGGTCCGCGGTGGAGGAGCTGGGCCACTGGTCCGACTACGGATGCCTATATTTTTTTATATACAAGGAATTTTGAGATGATTCAAAAATAAAAGTTGTACCCCTTCGTGTATAGTTTCCATAAAGGTAAAGAAATCGTAATTTGTATATTTGTAGAGAAGGTTATGGCCAAAATACTAAAGCATATCACTGCAGTCATTTTTCTTGGTTTTCTTGAGCTTTTCTTGGCCTTTGCTAGCGCGGCCACGGTCCATTTTTCGTGGTCCACGGTGGGGGACCTGCTGGGGGTATAAATGGACGGGAATTTAAGTTATTTTCATTTTTCAAAGCCCTAAAAACATAAGAGGTGATTTTTCAAACACTCTTTCTTCTCCAAAACATTAGTAAGTGATTTCTAACTCATTTTCTTTACTTCTTAACTTCTTTTTACAAGATTTCACCCTGGAATCTAAGCCTAAAACATGCAATTTAGAGTAGAAAATTGGGAATTTGGGTAGAGTTAGGCCTTTTTGAATATCTTGATTTAGACCTCGTTTTGGGGTTGAATTTGAAAACAAATGATATATTTGGGCCCGTGGGTGAATGGGTGACATGGTTTTGGTCCGAGCCTCGTGTTTGGACCAAGCGGGTCCGGGGTCAAATTTTGTTATTTTGGAAGAATGCATGGAAATGGGTAATTAGGCTATGCAATTGAATTATTGAATCCTTACTGATATACTTGAGTTAATTATGTCTAGATAATACCATTTCGGAGTTGAATTCTAAAGGAAAGGCGATGTTAGAGGGTTGATTGCTATATTTTCGACCCGAGGTAAGTGTTTGGTCTAACCTTAGCTTGAGGGAATAGGAGTTGAGTCTTATTTGCTACTTGATAATTGTCAAGTACGATGTATAGGCATGGTGACGAGTATTTATACATTGGTGTCTAGCATGACCGTGAGTCTTTATATTGCGAATATTCTGATTTTGTTGTAACTTCCATGCTTAATTGATGATTTCTATATGTTGTAAAGAGCATGTGAAGGGAATTGTGATCTTTAAACTTCGTGGAGCGTTGGCTCGAGTTGAAATACAAATTTGAAGGTATATGGGATAATTAAATCTTTGGAGCATTGGCTCAAGTGATAATGTGAACTATGAGATGAAAGTGAAAGAAAGAGGAAGAGTTATTGGTTTATTCCCTTTCCAGGACGTTTTGTTGTTTGTTGATTTTCTCCCTTGTCGGGACATGAAAACTTATTGATGTTGTTCCCTTACCGGGATTTAATTGTTTAATTGATGTTCTTTTGCCGGGATTTCTATTTCTATTATGTTTACTCCCTTGCCCTTTGTTTGTGATTGTTGTTTGGGGTGAGGAAGAGTGTTAAAGCACGAAGGGTGATGTCGTGCACTGTTTGGTATTATGAAGAAGAGTGATAAAGCACGAAGGGTGATGTCGTGCACTGTATGTTGAGATTACTGTTATTGTTCCCTTGCCGGGATTTCTACTTCTATTATGTTTACTCCCTTGCCCTTTGTTTGTGATTGTTGTTTGGGTGAGGAAGAGTGTTAAAGCACGAAGGGTGATGTCGTGCACTGTTTGCTATTATGAGGAAGAGTGATAAATCACGAAGGGTGATGCCGTGCACTGTATGTTGAGATTACTGTTATTGTTCCCTTGCCGGGATTTAATTGTTTAATTGATGTTCCCTTGCCAGAATTTCTACTTCTATTCTGTTTACTCCCTTGACCTTTGTTTGTGATTGTTGTTTGGGTGAGGAAGAGTGTTAAACCACGAAGGGTGATGTCGTGCACTGTTTGCTATTGTGAGGAAGAGTGATAAAGCACGAAGGGTGATGCCGTGCACTATATGTTGAGATTACTGTTATTATTTTCTTGCCGGGATTTAATTGTTTAACTGATGTTCCCTTGCCGGGATTTCTATTTCTATTATGTTTACTCCTTTGCCCTTTGTTTGTTATTGTTGTTTGGGTGAGGAAGAGTGTTAAAATACGAAGGGTAATGTCGTGCATTGTCTGCTATTGTGAGGAAAGAGTGTAAAGCATGAAGGGTGATGTCGTGCATTGTTTGATATTGTGAGGAAAGAGTGTAAAGCACGAAGGGTGATGCCGTGTCGTACGATGTACCATTTCGTACATATATTCATTGATTATATTGTGAGGAGGGAGAGTAAAAGCACGAAGGGTGATGTCGTGCCATGATTTACATTGATTACATTATACATTGCATAGTGAGGAAGAGAGTAAAAGCACGAAGGGTGATGTTGTGCCATGATTTACATTGATTACATTATACATTGCATAGTGAGGAAGAGAGTAAAAGCACGAAGGGTGATGTTGTGCCATGATTTACATTGATTACATTATACATTATATAGTGAGGACGAGAGTAAAAGCACGAAGGGTGATGTCGTGCAAGTTTGTGATTTCTGATCCTTATTGATATTTTGGCCTTATTGTTCCTTTCTTTATTTGAGATTTCTTATATGAAATTGTTTCCCCACGGCGTGTTCTTCCTTTATTGATTGATTACTTCATGTACTTCTTTTCCGTTGTATTTGTGTGTGTATATATATATATATATATATATATATATTCGAATTGCATAGGTTTATTTGGTAGTCTGGTCCTAGCCTCGTCACTACTTCGCCGAGGTTAGGCTAGACACTTACCAGCACATGGGGTCGGTTGTGCTAATACTGCACTATGTGCTCTTTTGCACAGATCCAAGTCTTGGATAGCAGCAGTAGTACAGGAGCAGGCCTTCAGTCCAACGAGATACCGAGGTATCCTTGCAAGCGTCCGCAGGCCCGTCGTCTCCTCTATCTATTATTTTAGTCTGTTATCTCATTATACTCGAGACAAACAATTGTGTTTTCTTTCAGACAATTGTATTTAGTACTCTAGTAGTTCGTGAGTATTTTGACACCAGTCTTGGGTAGAGGCTTATGTTGAATTTTCCGCATTTCTATTCAGTTATTTTTTTCCCTATAATTTAAGACTTCCACTTTATTATTAAATTCCATTGTTTGCACGTGATTGCTGATACTTGTTAAATGAGGTAACGTGTTAATGAAAAAGGTAATTACGGTTTGGCTTGCCTAGCTTCCACTAGTAGGCGCCATCACGACTCCCGAGGGTGGGAAATCCGGGTCGTGACAATATAAATCAGTCTGAAATTTCAAAACGCATTTAACTATAACAAAAATTTCTTTTGCTATAGTAGCATAATTCTTTTGGCTATTATTCCATTTTACTGAATAAAATTGAATCAAGTATTCTTGTTTATTATCAGGAGAAATTTGTTTCAATATCCCGCCATAGCCAATATTTGAGGCATCAGTCTCCACAATTTTTCCCCAGCTTGGATTAGCAAGGGTGAGACATGGAAGGTTATTAACCTTAGCCTTAATATGTTGGATTGTCTGAGTATGACTATCAATCCAAGCTTTAGGATTTTTCTTCAATCTAACATATAAGATAGAGGTATCTTTTGCCAAATCCTTTATAAAAGGGAAAATATAATTTAGGCTGCCCAAAAATCTCTGCAATTGAGTTTTATCAAGAATTTGATCAGGAAATTTAGAAGCAAATTCAATACTTCTTTGTATAGAGTTGACCCAAAAATATGACATTTGTCTGAAAATGATGCATCTTTGGTTTAGATATAACCAAACCATTTTGAATAATAAGTTTTTTAAATAAATCTAGATGTTTAAAATGCATCTCAAAAGTTTTAGAAAAAACAAAGATATCATCTATATATGTTATTATAAAATTGCTATATGGAATTAAAATATCATTCATTATTTTTTGAAATTCAGAAGGAGCATTTTTCAAACCAAATGGAATAACATTTCATTCATATTGCCCCATAGGGACATTGAAAGCAGTTTTATATTTATCTACTTCATAAATCTGTATCTGCCAATAACCAGATTTTAAATCAAATTTAGAAAACATAATAGCATCATGTAATTGATCTAATAATTTTTTTTATTAGCTATAGGATACCTTATCCATTTTAAAACTTTATTAAGAGGTTTATAATTAATAACCAATCTTTGAACACCTATTTCATGTTGTGCATGTTTGTTAACATAAAAAGCAGTACAAGACCATTTTGATTTAGAAGGTCTGATAAGGCCCTTCTGTAATAACGAATTTATTTCGTTTTTACATAATTCCAAATAATCAGAATTCATTTGATAAGGTCTTGCTTTAGTAGTGATATTATCTTCCAGGAAATCTTCTTCATATGGAAGAGTAACTACATATATTTTTTTTTCCCAAAACACATTTGGATGATCACCACATATTTATAATGAAAATTGATTGTAAAAAAATAATTTTTTCCCTAATTTTATGATTTTGAAGAGTCTCATCAATAGTAAGACTACAAATTCATTTGTAAGAAAATCAATTTGTTTGTTTTTTGAAAAAATTCAATTTTTAATTTCATAGATAAATCTAGAAAAAGGTTGAGCAATAAAATCAATCCTTATTTGTTTTCCTTCAAAAGTACCAGTTATTCAAGTTTCATCCCATAGAATAATTGGATATATATGCCAAAAGAAAGGCATTCCCATAATGACTTCATTAGAAATATTTTTGACCAAAACAAAAGTTTTAGGGAGACAAATATTATTTGTACAAATATAAGCTTTGAATAATTTATATTCTATACCCATTTTTTGACCACTTGCATTTCGAAGATTGTGAGTTATTTTATGAAAATATTTCGAAGGTATAAGTCCTTCCTGTATACAATTCAAATCAGCTCCGCTATCAATAAGAGCAGTAAATTCCTTTTTAAGGTTATAATCAATATAAAGAGTAATTTTTGCAATTGGTTTATGAGTTGTAATTAACTCAATAGTACCCAAAAATAATTCTTTATTATCATGAGAAACTTTTGGAGTTTCAGGAAGATTATCTTGAAAATGAAAAATATCAGGAAAATTATTTTCATTTTCATCGTCAATGATAATCTTCTTACCTTGTCTTTGTTGGAAGACATCACTCTCTATATGAGTAATTCTGTTATCTAGAACCATATTATGATTCTTTAATAAAGAAATTTCGATATTTAGGTTATTAACCTCTTGTACTAAATAATGTATAGTAGTAGGAATATAATACCTTTGAGTTTTAGCTATCAGCTGCCTTTTTACTTTTGCCATAGAATAAGAAGTATTATCAGAAGTAGTTTCTGGAGTAATTCTAGTATTACCAGAATTATTCTCAATCTTATCAATAATCCGAGATCTTATAATAGGATCCTCCACTATTTTGAGTATCTCCGTTAAATTGTTATCACTCAATACATTTATGTTCAAATCCTTGAACTGAGAATATAATTGATAAAAGTAATCGTTCTTGTCTTTATTTTCGCAGGGTTGGCCAATTTGACAAGGAGCACATTCATCATCCGAGGAAGCTGAAGACATATAATCTTCTTCATGAAGGACTCTTAAATCTTCATTAGTATTGGAAGATTGATCATTATCATTATCAGACCGATCTGTACTAGAATTTACTGGTGAAGAATTCAATAGAATCTTACATAAATAATCCTTAATGTTATCATCAAGATCAAGGCTCTTGATTTTATCCTTGACTTTACAATTTTCATAACGTCCTATCCGTCCACATCTATGACATGCATTAGACTTATTAGTCTTGTAATAATTCTTCCGACTTTTGTAAGCCTTTTGTCCTTTTTTCACGATTTTTAAAACATTTGTCTTTTCCTTCTTGTCTATAAGACTTTCCTTTATAAAAATTCTTTTCCTTGTGTCTTTTAGACTTCTTAGAAAATTTTGGCATTTCTATAGCAAATTGTTCACGGAATTCACCCAATTGTTGTTTTTCTGCCATATGTTTCTTTATTTGCTGGTTGAGTTTTATTTCGTTTCACAACTCAAAACCCTCTTGAGTACAGATGCTAATAAGCTTTCCATATGTAAAAGCATCATAATTAATGCTAACATTATCTCCCCTTAAATTCTTTCGAATTATTTCTGCAAATAATGTAGGGAGACCGTCTATGAACTTAAACTTCCAATGAGAGCTGTTACATTCAGCCAATTCCATAACCCTTGAAAGGAATACATCTTTATACCATCTAAAATATGTAAGTGTTCTACATCGTAGATTTTGGAGCATAGTCTTAATAGTTTCACTATTATCAAATCATCTTCCTGAAAAATGTTCAATAATGATTAGAATTAGTGTATAAACCACATTTGGTACCTGATTTGTACCTTCTTGTTTAACAACATTTAATATTGTTGCTCGTTGGGTTCCATCAAGATAATTATCCTACCATCCTTTTAATTGTCCAGTGAAACCTGATATAACCATCTAGGCAATTGACGTCTCATCGTTCTTATTAGCCTTGTAATAGTACTATACATAAGATTTCTATGCATCATAGTATATATTTGCCGGTCAGTAAAATCATCTATGTTCCATTCATAGATCTCTTTTCCATTATAACTATTAGACATGTAATTTTCTTGTTCTTCTATAAGAATGTCTTGAGGAGTAGGGCAAGGATAATAAAACATCATTTGTATTGGCTTTCGAGCATGTTTTTTCTGAGATTTTATTTATCTCATCAGGAATATAATTCCTGGAAGATTCTCCATTACCCATTTGGAGAGGAGTGATCTTTAATCCTTCAAATTTTTCTTCCAACATCCTTTCTATATCATCCAGATTCCTTAATTTATTTTTTTTTATATCTGGAGGAGGTTGGATAGTTGGAGTAGTTGTTACTACCCCCTTGCCTTTGCCATCCTTGCTCTTCTGCATTTCGGAGCATAACTTATCAATTTATCATGTAAAGAGAGAATATGTTCCCCTAAAATGCTCACATAAATATTAGTATAATTATGCTGTCGCATTAAAGCCTTAATATGACGAACAATAATTAAAGCAATATAATTTTCAAAAATATTAGCAAAAGCCGTAAAAGAAACAACTTTATCATCCTTTTCAATTTGAAAAGATTGTTGCGGAGGTAATATAGACTTGGTAATCGTACTATCAGACAATTTATAATCTTTTTCTAACATAGTAAGATGATCCTAAACATATTTGGTCATAAACCATGAAAAAAATGTAATTCCTTTATTAACTCTTGAAAGATCCTCATAAAAATCTTATTGAAATAAATTTTGTTGATCTTTATTAAAGGTTTTTAAAAATCAATTAAGAAAATGTTCCCATTTAGGTTGTAAATTTTTTTTTTGGATCTTTTTCCTTATCAGAGATCCCGGTGAAAAAATCAATTTTGGTGTATTATTCGTGTAAACCATGTGGAAAATCCATATCAGATAAAGTAAGTTCCATATAAGGAGTGACAACATGATTACAGATTTTGATATTATCAACATGATTTTGAGAATCATCTTCTCTAATCTGAGAAGTTGATGCTCTAGAAGGCAAGTCAACAATATAATCAGTAGGAGATGTATATGAAGAGCTACCAGATCTTATCATTCTGGATGGTAAGCCAATATTATCAGCATGACTCATGAGAGAATCATCAAATATAATTTTAACAGTTCGATCAGGGGTTTGCTCAATTTCAGAAATATCTGAATTGACATACTGTTTGGGTGGAATTGCTTCCTCAATTACCCATTCCTTTGGGAAATCTATTTAATCCCATTTAATAGGTATTCTAGTTATAACTTTTGATCTACCGAAATTAGTTTCTATTAAAATTTTAAAATCCATTATTTTGCACATAGGATTTAAAGTATACAAAGGTCTATAATAAATCATATAATAGATACATATTATTATTATTATTATTATTATTATTATTATTATTTATTATTATTATCATCGAATATAATATTTGCACAAGTATGTAAAGTAAGTATCTTCTATATTGACTCTCGTCATTTCTTCATTAGGGCAGTCTATAATATTTATTGAGTACTATTGGTACTCACCTTCCATTCTTGTACTCTATCTATAAATATGATTAGATCTCCAACGAGATTTCATTAGTAAGTATTGGATAGCTGATACAGTTCCAATGGTGAGTTAACTATTTTATTCTACGAGGAATTAGAGTTTTTAGGTTATTTCTAGTTTCTCTATTGTACAAACCATATAATGTATTACGTTTAGTAGCTCAAGATTTGTGCTACCCTAGTCTTATATTGTAATGTTGCTTTCGCATTGTAATTAAATAGTTGGATTTTATTTGTGATATTTGTGTCTTTTATTAAAACTATTGTGGCCTGTATATATATTTGTCACCTCATATTTATGATACTTTTGAATACATAGTATATGTAAATTAGTTCGAGTTCGAATTTTTTTTTTTCACTAAGATCAAAGTCTTAACTTATCTCGGTTCAAACAAAGCTTTAACTTTCCAAAATAGTTTTATCGCTTTCGGAGTACATCAAACAATTTCAATTTATTTAAAAGATTATTCAATGATGTCAAACAATATTAGACTCAATTTCATAATGAAAGACTCAATCAAAATCAAATACCACCCAAACAATTCAACCCTGATCCCCATGATCAAACCGGAAAATCAAAATCAAGTATGGGTTAATCATAAATCCATGGGTTTAATTTATGCTTAAATTTCATTTGAAGGCTATTAAGGCACTTAATTCGTCGATGTGATGATTCTAGTGTTTGTGTCAAAATTACCCAATCTAAATTTCATGTTTAAATGTTGATCTAAAGGTAAATCCATGATATAAACTCAAAGTTATATTTAATTCACTTACCCCCAAGGTGGTGTGTGAAAATTTAGCTACAAACTTCTCTTGGCTGAGCTCCTAAGGTCCCAAAATGATGAATAATAAAATAAAAACGTGAAATCCAACCTTTATACTTAACTAATTTTGGCTTTGTGCTCGGACCCACATGTTGCACGCCTATCGCATAGGGGCCAACATGTGACTTGTGTGTGCAACACGCCTTTATTGCGCATGGTGCTGCCTGTGTTTTGGGCGTGCGGTGCACATACCATAACACAATCTGTAGTTTTTTGATTTTTCCAAACTTACCCCAATGACGATAGAATTTATCTGAGCCCGTTGGGACCCAACTAAATCACAACAATAGGTCTTAAAATACCATACAATTTTG
Organism: Nicotiana knightiana; assembly: GCA_005239525.1. Lineage (NCBI taxonomy): Eukaryota > Viridiplantae > Streptophyta > Magnoliopsida > Solanales > Solanaceae > Nicotiana > Nicotiana knightiana. Next base: position 52,416 of record ML405419.1, on the reverse strand, counting down.
TACAAAGTCTCAAAACATGAATCATATAGCAAATACTCAAAATTAGGGGTTGGTTATTACACCATCCCTTCTTAAACCATAATTAAGTAGTGTGTATATACACATCGATTTTTTTTACTAGTTAAATCATAATTTATACAAGTAGAATATAAACATAGGTTAAAAATAATTAGCCTCGTTACTTATTAGTAAGTTGCATAAAATTACTTTAGCTCCATCAAAAGTTTCAACTTGTAGGGTGTGTTTGGTATGAAGGAAAATGTTTTCCAATTTTTTCATGTTTGGTTGGTTCAAATGTTTTGAAAAACATTTTCCTTATGAACTCATTTTCCTCCAATTAGAGAAAAATATTTTCCTTATCAAGAGAAGGGAAAACATTTTCCCAAACTCCTTCCCACCCTATGCCCCACCCTCATCAACCCACCCCACACCTCCACCACCTAACTCCACCCCATGCCTACCCACCCCATGCCTCTCTCCAAAAAGGCTTTTTTTTTTTCAAATTTCAATTTTTCGCGTCACCACTTGCCTACTATCCTTCCCCCTCCCCCCTCTTTTTTTTTGTAATTTCAAAATTTATATTTTTTATTTTTCTGCACTGCCCATCCCACAAACATCCCCGCACAAAAAAAGTTTTTTCTTTATATTTTTTTGCAATTTTCAAATTTCTTTTTTTTGAACCACCCACCCCTCCCCCCCACGCCACTGCCCCCTACCCTGCATAAAAAAATGTTTTTACTTTTTTTTTTGTAATTTCAAATTTTTATTTTTTTCATTTTTATGCACACCCCTGCCCCTCCCCTCCCCCCGGAAAAAAAATATTTTTTTTATATATTTTTAGTTTTAGTTTTTTCATCTTTCGGTCTACAGGTTCGAAATTTTACAAATTCTAAAGTTATGAGTTCAGAGGTTTATGTGTTTGGAAGTTTACGAGTTTAGAAATTATAAAATTTTTGAAATTTAACGGTTTTGAAAGTTAAGCGGTTCAGAAGTTTATGAAATTTGCGGGTTCGAAAGGTTATTGGTTCGAAAGTTTATGACTTAATGTTTATTGTATCTAAATTATTTATGAATACTCTTGAGAAATTATTTTTCTTAATTTACGTATCAAATACCAAAAAATAAATAAATTTACTATTTATTTTTCAATAAAATATTTTCCGTTATACCAAGGTTATTAAAAATGAAATGTCATACAGGGAGGAGTAATTGTGCATGTTAACGAGAAAAAAGAAAAGGAAAAACGGCAAGGTTAAATTACTCTTATACCCCTGATATACACGAGCCATCCGTACTCCAAAGCGTTCCAATTCCACCCTTTGACTCTATCGTCTCCCGATTCTCAAGTCTCCTTTGGGTTCTCGCCATCAGCCATCACCGCTCCTCATCGTAACCACGGCCAGCCAACCTACCACCTCCACCCCACCCCCACATCCGCTAACTCCTCCCATCACCGTCGATCTCTAAGACACGTCATTTGACTACCCTAAGCTCTCCTCCTTTATCTCCACCAGCGGCTGCTGCTATCGACATTAAAATCTAATCAAATTCCAGGTGAATTTTCGGTAATGTTTTATGAATTTATGAAGATTCAATACCTTGATGGTCTAATGTAATCAATTAGGTGTTTGGATTTATGCTCATGTTTGAGTTGCTTGTTAATTTCTACATTTCGAAGCTGATTTTAGCTAGCTCAAAAAAATTGGGGCTTTTTTTTATCCTCATTGAGAAACACGCTCTTTTAGTCTGTTCATGCATTGTTTCTCTTAATTTGTTAATTTCTCCCCACCTTAAAAATTACAACAAGGATTTTTCACATTGATTGTGTTTAATTTGCTCGCTCCTTTTTGATAGTGAGCATTGCTGATGTAGTTTAAACTTGTACGAGTGTATTATGGTAATGTTGATTGTCCTGTTGTCAATAATCTAAAGAAGATTGCTTGATTGTTCTCTCCTTCCTCACTTACCTCGTTTTCTTGTATGTGCAATGACCAACGGGTAGACCACTCCTTAACTTGATTTTCTTGGCATTGTTTTGACTGCAGCATTACAGATACCGTGAGCGTATTTTCAGGCGAAACGGTTGGATGAGTATGTGCTCACTCAGCTAACAAAGTGCGGGATTCTCATCTATTTAATGGAATGCTAATAGGCTGGGCTATGAAGTACATGTTTTTTGGAAGGATACAAGATAAAAATGAATTTGCAGCATATGTCAGGGCAGATCTCTGGACAGGTTCCAAATCAAAGTGGCACTTCTCTGCCTGGGTTACCCCAGCAGAGCGGAAATCCTTTCTCTATGCAGATGCAAAATCCCATTATCCATAATAACATGCCAAATATGGAGCCCGAATTCTCCAAAGCGCGGATATTTATATCAAATAAGATGTAAGAAAGTATGTTCTTTGTATCCATTGAAATGTTTCAGAGGTGCTTCCTTCCTTCCATTATTCTTTTGCTTTTGTCTGGGAGGGGTGTGGGAGTTGGGTGGTGTAGATAAACTGAAGTAAAAAGCCGTTAATGACTAATTTATCAACACTGTGAAAATTACAACAACAACAGTCCCAGTATATCCCAACAGGTGGGGTATGGGGAGGGTAGTGTGTACGCAGACCTTACCCTTACCTAGTTAAGTTAAGAGAAAGCTGAAAATTAATTTATCAAATTAGATGAGCCATATTGGATAACTATCTATCCTTCACTTTTGGAACAAAATATTGTTTTGCTGTAGAATATGACAGGAAGTCATATGAGAATAAGGTTTGTTCTATAAACTGTGTTGTAGGAATTCAATGTCATTTGTAGGCCCTTGGTCATTTTACAGCCTAGTCTTTTCCATGTATTTGCCTCTCGATAGTGGTAAATTATGTTGATTCTTCGGCATTTGACAGAATATAATACTTACAGAACCTCTAATCTTAGAAAACCCTTTTAAGACAATTTATCGGATACTTGAATGAAATGTGACCGAGTAGCGCAGAAGACAAAGGAGGCATCATTGATTGTTAAACTGATACGATACATATTCATTTGCTTGGCTCCCCGCTATGACTCTCCTTCTCAGTTACTTTACGTTTTGAGAGGTGCCTCAGTGCAAGCTGTTCTTTGAGGTTAGTGTAAAAATTTGTTACAAGTCGATAGTTGGTCACAAGATCCTTCTAGGGTGCATCTTTAACTACAGGATGGTAGAGTATGGTGTTGACTATTTAAATACAACAATGAAAGAAGGATTTAAGGAGAGAACTTTGAGGCACTGTTCATGAACCACTTAAATTTGCTGAGGGGCATCTGGTACAGATTTACTATCTGTTTTTCTGCTTGCATGTGAGATATGTTGATATATGGATTTTAAGAGGTTCTATTGTAATGCAAGTCATTAGACGTTTACTTTGCTGATGGTATGGTCAGCCCCTTTTGGTGAATATTAATTTTTTCACACAACTATCTGATCAGTTTATTTTTTCCCCTTTTTTACTATTATTGGCTGATAACATGCATGGAAGTGCATATAATTTGGTGGGCAGATATTTTCTGGGCCCCAAAGCAAAGAGCTTTTATTTTCTTATATTATTTGTGTGCATTTGATGACTCTATGATTCATTTAGTGGGCAGATATTTTCTGTGTGTCAAGTGAAGAGTTTTATTATCTTGAATTATTTGGTTGCTTTTGATGACTCTGGTATTCATTGGTCCGACTGCCTATTGGTTCATTAATTTCATGTTTCCTCTGCTAAACTTATTCCAATAGATGCTTGCTTCTTATGTTGTTCATAATCTTTCTTCTAAAATCGCTTAAAATCTTTAACCACTATTTATGAAATTGATTCTTCTGCAATCCTGGCAACTTTTATGATGGTAAGAACTGATGAGAGTTTTGCAACCCTGTTGTTTTTCAGCTATGAGTATCTCATGCAGCGGCAGCAAGCTCATGAGAAACCTCCGAAGAAGGTTATGGATATAGTTAAACGCCTGGAAGAGGGCTTGTTTAAAAGTGCCTCAACAAAGGTTTGTTATTTTCTGTTCTTTATGTATGTTTTGACGTGTTTCTGCTATGATGAAAAGACATCCTATTTATTTTGCTCACTGACTTAGCACTTTGTCATGCTGTTAGGAGGAGTATTTGAATCTTAACACTTTGGAGAACCGCTTACATGGCCTGATTAAAGGCCTTCGAATGAATAATCATAATCAACGTGTCTCTCGTGTTAATTCTTCTGGACCCATTGGTACAATGATACCAACTCCGGGTATGGCGCAAGGTGTAAATTCGGCCCTGATTGGCACATCATCTTTTGACAGTTCAATGGCTTCTGGGAGTACCATTGCATCTTCTACTGTCAACTCTGGTAGCTTCTTGCCAATGGCTAATGTTTCTTCCAGTGGTACATTTGTTTTTCCTTTGTTACTGCTGATGGTATAATTATTTTCTAGGCAATTTAGGGATTTCTTTTACTTTGCAGTAACAGAACTCATCCTTGCAGGGAGTTTGACAAATGGATATCAACAGCCAACTTCCAATTTCTTGGTCAATTCGGGTGGGAATAATTTGGCACCATCAATGAGTGGACAAAGAATGACAAGTCAAATGATCCCCACTCCTGGGTTTAATACCAGCTGTGGTGCTAATCTGAATGGCAACACTAGTGCACAGTCTTCCATGAGTTTGGAATCACCCAGTAATATTGCTGCATTTTCTAGTGTTGATTCCACAATTGTTTCACAGCCGCTGCAACAAAATCAAAACAGCCGAATACTGCATACAGTTGGCAGCCATGTGGGTGGTGGAATCAGGTCAGGATTGCAGAATAGATCCTATGGACAGACTGGGTCTCTGAATGGGGGACTTGGGATGATTGGGAACAATTTGCACTTGTTGAATGGTTCAGGAGCCTCTGAGAGCTATATACCAGCAACCACATATGGGAACTCTCCAAAGTCATTACCGCAGCATTTTGATCAACAGCATCAGCCATTAATGCAAGGTGCCCCCATTCTCAACAAGTACTGATAAAATAATTCCTGCAGTCTGATTGTTTTCAAGCTTTAAATAATACGCGAGTGCTATTTTGTCTGTTTTGTATGACAGGTGATAGATATGGTGTCAATCATGCAGATACATCAGGGTCTGGAAACTTGTGTCTTCCTGTTTCTTCTGTGGGAATGGTCATGAATAATCAAAACCCTCGTGCTGTATCCTTACAGTCCATGTCCAAAACAAACTCTCCTTTGATTACCAATCAATCAAACTTGACTGCCTCTCAGCAGATGCCAAATATAAAGGTTCAACCAGTTGATCAGTCAGCGAAGATGAACTTTCAGTCCCAGCATTCACTGGGAGATAACCATTTATCTTCCTATCAGCATCAACATTGTCAACAGCCGCCTCAGCAGTTCCAGGAGCAACGTCAATTTGTTCAACCTCAACCTCAACAGAAGCTGCAAAGTCAGCAGCACCAACTTTTGTCAAGGAGCAATACTTTTGCTCAAGCTCAGCTACCTTCTGATCTTGGTATTCGGGTAAAGTCTGAGCCTGGAAATCATGATGAGGCACAACATTCTCGGGTCTCTAACATAAATCAGTTTCAGTCAAAAGTTGAAGACCATTCTAAAGGTACTCAGTTGCTCCCTTCTGTGTTATTCGTTTGTCAGTGTCTCAGCCTTCAGAACAAATGCAGCAATTATTAAATTCGCCACAGTTTGTTACTGATTCTAAGAGTCGTTTCAGCTTTTTTTCTAATGGGGTTCATTCAGATGCAGTATTTCAGGCTCAATGGTATTCCACGTCGCAAGATGGGAGTCAAATACCAGGTAGCTTCTCAAATAAGCAAAATGCACAGGAGGAATTGTGTCAGAGAACTTCCAGGAAGGATGAAGCTTATCCAAATAATTTGTCTACTGAGGGATCTCCAGTCAGTCAACCTTTTGGTAATAGAGCAATTGCCACCAATAACTCGAGCAGCTCCATATGCAGATCTAATAACCTTCCTCGTGAACGACAGTATTTCAATCAGCAGAGGTGGCTATTGTTTTTGATTCATGCACGTGGATGTTCTGCTCCGGAAGGGAAATGTCCAGAGCAGAATTGCATAAAAGCTCAAAAACTAGTGAAGCATATGGAAGGATGCAGTAACTTTGACTGTAAATATCTTCGTTGTCCTACAACGAGGGTCTTAATTAACCACTACAGACGGTGCAGAGATCTAAGCTGTCCTGTTTGTATTCCTGTCAGGAAATTTGTACATGCACAACAAAAAGTTGTTCGTACTGGCTGTAGTTCAGATATGCCAAATCCTCCTAATGGTACTTGTAGATCCTATGATGCTGGTGAAATTGCTTCCAGGTTGACTGCCAAGCTGAGTTCGGTGTCGGCTCAAACAGAAGATTTGCAGCCTTCTCTTAAGCGTACGAAGATTGAGCCACCTTCTCAATCTCTCATCTTGGAAACAGAAAATTGTTTTATGCCAGTTTCTGCCTGTGAGTCTCTTGTTACCCAAAATGCACAGCTCGTTGAACAGCATGGCAATGCTGTTGCAATGAAATCTGAAGTTACTGACATAATGATAGAAATTCCTGCAAATGCTGTGCAAGTCAGTCCCGGGAGTATAGATATACGAAAGGATAATTTGGATGATACCTGCATTCAAAAACCTGTTCTTGAATCTGCTGTATCAATTAGTGCAGCTTCTCTTGTGAAACAGGAAAATATTAAGACTGAAAAGGACATGGATCAGCCTAAACAGGAAATTACATCAGCACCCTCTGAAAGCACAAGTGGATCCAAGTCTGGGAAACCTACAATAAAGGGTGTGTCAATGACTGAATTATTCACCCCAGAGCAAGTCCGAGAACACATTATTGGTCTAAGGCGATGGGTTGGCCAGGTCTGTCTTTCGCGCTATTGTTAGTTCTTGAGGGAGGGGGGGATCCCATTGTTTTAGTCATGAGTTCTGACATACACATTTGCATCATATTTTTTAAAATGAGTTGGTGATTGATGTTTTAAATCCTTTCGTAATAACAGCTTCTTAACGAGTATTAGTCAAAATCATGGTGTTGGGGACCTCCCTTAGAAGACTAGTGGTGGTTGCATAAAAGACTAGACGCATACATGTTTCAAGAAATTTGTAATGATTCTAAACTTGGAGAACTTCTTCAGAGTTATGCGAGCTAGCAGAACAGCAATACATTTTTAATCATTTCATCTCAATGCAATAACTAGGTACATGCAAAACTCAATTTTATGAAACCATGAACGCGTAAGTTATGCATTCATGGTTTATTAACTGAGTTTTGCATGTACCTAGTTATTGCATTGAGATGAAATGACTAAAAATGTATTGGCTGTTCTGCTTGCTGAGTCATAAAATAATTTCCTAAACATATCGCCTCCAGCTGAGTTTTCTATCAAGAAGATACACCTTCAAAGTAGTATAGTTAGGGCTAATGGTTGCTTTAGAAAATGGGTGGTGGTTGCTTAAAAGACTAGATCTATACATGTTTTGAGAAGCTGGTAGCAATTCTAATCTTGGTCAAGTCTTCCAGAATTATGCATTCATGGTTTATTCGTTATTTTTTTTCCATACACCTAGTTATTGCTGTGAGATAAAATGACTTCCAAAATTATTTGTTGTTCTGCTTGCTGATTCTTAAAATATTTTCCTAATATATCTCCCTCCATCTGAATTTTCTTTCAAGAAGATACACCCTCAAAGTAATATAGCATTAGTTTTGATATATGTAGCTGAGAAACAATGATTAGGAGCGTTTTGTTTTTATGCACTCCTCTTTGTAATTATGGGCGACTTCACAGTTTTTTTGAAGTCTATATATTAATTTACAAATATGTTACCTTCTTGATTACTTAAAAAAAAAAGAAGTTATTTGCTGTCTGGTATGTGTAAGGTGGAAGTAGCGAATTATAATCCTTCAGAAGGTAAGGTTAGGACCTAAGGAATACAAGGTCTATCTATTTATAGTTGATGAGAAATGATACACCTACTCTTACGAGGACACTTACTGCTTTTAATTCTAAAATGGGTCTTCCTTGTACCATTATCAAAAAGAAAAAAAATCTTAAATGAGTCTTTCACCCTCTTAGAAACTTTAGAAGACAATCAAAACAACAACAACAAACACAGTGTAATTCCATAAATGGGGTCGGGGTAGAGTAGTGTGTATGCAAACTTTATAAAGGTAGAGAGGCTGTTTTCGATAGACCCTTGATCAGGGAACAATGGAGATAATAAGATAAAGCAGCCAAGTAGCAAACAATGTAACAACAATGTAATATGGTAACGAGCGCGAACGACACAACATGTAATAATAAAGAACCATGATAAGATAATACAAAAATAATCCTAGTACTACTGGTAAGCCTAGGAGGAACACACTACTATCAGTCAGCCTACAACCCTAATACTCGACCTCCACACCTTCCTATCAGGGGTCATATCTTCGGTAAGCTGAAGCAACGACATGTCCTGCCTAATTACCTCTCCCCAATACTTCTTAGGTCTACCCCTTCCCTTCTTCAAATCCGCCATGGACAACCCCTCACACCTCCTGACCGGAGCATCTATGTTTCTCTTATTCACATGCCCAAACCATCTCAACCTCGATTCCCACAACTTGTCCTGCCACTCCTACCTTGTCCCTAATAACTTCATTCCTAATCCTGTCCTTTTTGGTATGCCCACACATCCATCTCAACATTCTCATTTCGGCTACTTTCATCTTCTGGACATAAGACTTCTTAACGGGCCAGTACTCAGCCCCATACAACATAGTCGGTCTAACCATCATTCGATAGAACTTGCCCTTAAGTCCAGGTGGCACATTCTTATCACACAAAACCCTCGAGGCTAGCCTCTATCTCATTCACCCACTCCAATACGATGAGTAACATCCTCGTCGATCTCCCCGTTGCCTTGAATAATAGACGCAAGATACTTGAAACTATCTCTTTTGGAGATGACTTGAGTACCAATCTTCACTTCCACTTCTTCTTCATACATCCCATCGCTGAACTTGCACTCCAAGTACTCAGTTTTTGACCTACTCAACTTGAAACCTTTAGACTCCGGCGTCTGTCTTCAAACTTCCAACCTAGTGTTAACTCCGCCCCGCGTCTCGTCAATCAGAACTATGTCATCAACAAATAGCATACACCGTGGCACTTCCCCTTGTATGTGTCGTGTCAGCACATCTAACGCTAAGGCAAACAAAAACGGGCTAAGAGTCGATCCCTGATGCAACCCCATCTCCACTCGGAAATGATCCGAGTCTCCTTTCGCAGTCCTCACCCGAGTCTTCGCTCCCTTGTACATGTCTTTAATCACCCTAATGTATGCCACTGGAACACCGCGAGCCTCCATACATCTCCATAAAACTTCTCTCGGGACTTTATTATAGGCCTTCTCTAGATTAATGAATTCCATATGCAAGTCCTTCTTCCTCTCCCTATACCGCTCCACCAATTTCCTCACAAGATGAATGGCTTCTGGACCGTTCCAGCATAAATCCGAACTGGTTCTCGGAAATAGTAACACTATGTCGCACCCTTCTCTCCACCACCCTCTCTCAAACTTTCATAGTATGACTCAACAACTTGATACCCCTATAGTTGTTACAGTCCTGGATATGACCTTTGTTTTTAGACAATGGGATCATCAAACTCCACTGCCAGTCTTAGGGCATCTTCTTCGTCCTGAAAATGACATTAAACAAACCAGTAGCCACTCCAAGCTTGCACAACCTACTTCTTTCCAAAATTCCACTGGGATCTCGTCCAGCCTAGTTGCCTTACCTCTGCTCATCTTCTACATAGCCCACTGAACCTCCTCGCTCCTAATGCGCCTACAAAACCCAAAATCCCTCTGACTCCTTGAGTTTTCAACTCACCTAGCACGGTCAAAACCTCATTTTTAAATTTACTTTTCATTAAGGACGTGGTAGGAAATATATCTGTGGCATATATTCTACTGACATTTTTGGTTTATTTTCTGATTGGTATGTGTTATCATTTCATGGAATGATATTTTGTTTTTTTTTCCTTCACAGAGCAAAGCAAAAGCAGAAAAAAATCAAGCTATGGAACATTCCATGAGTGAAAATTCATGTCAATTATGTGCAGTTGAGAAGCTAAATTTCGAACCTCCGCCTATATATTGTACTCCTTGTGGTGCTCGTATTAAGCGAAATGCAATGTATTATACGATTGGAACTGGTGATACTCGACACTACTTCTGCATACCATGCTATAATGAGGCTCGTGGAGACACCATTGTTGTTGATGGAACCACTATTCCGAAGGCGAGGATGGAGAAAAAGAAAAATGATGAGGAAACTGAAGAATGGGTATTTGTGTCTCCCCTTTTAGGATTTACTTCAGAATATCTTATTATTGAAGAAATATAATTGAAAATCCAGCTCTACACACTTTTTCGGCAGTACACAATGTTTCTCTTGTTCTGAATTTTGACTAGTTTTATACTTTTATTATATTTGTTAAATCTTAAAAGTTTCTGCTTTGTGCAGTGGGTTCAATGTGACAAGTGTGAAGCTTGGCAACATCAGATTTGTGCATTGTTCAATGGTAGGAGAAATGATGGTGGGCAAGCTGAGTATACCTGTCCAAATTGCTATATTATAGAGGTTGAAAGAGGTGAGCGTAAGCCCTTACCACAAAGTGCTGTTCTTGGAGCGAAAGATCTGCCTCGTACAATTCTCAGTGACCATATTGAGCAACGATTAGTTAGGCGTTTGAAGCACGAAAGGCAGGAGAGAGCAAGACGTGAAGGAAAAAGTTATGATGAGGTAAGTCAATTTGCTTGAGTTTTGAATGCTACAGCCCACGTGTTGAAGTTTCATGATTTTAATAAGAGAGCGTTATATATTTATACTGGTGGACATTGAATGCATCGTTGTGATAGATAAATGGGCATATAGTTTTGATTGACAGTCGTCAATCAAGGGGGTGCCTCCTCTGTTGGTAAAGTCGAAAACAGCTCCAAGATAGATGTCATGCTATAAGAAAAGTTGGTACGTCTGAACATAGAAGTAAAGTAAAGTATCTTGTCTTCTGATTTTTCAGTTATAATGTGTTTCCTTATCTTTGGAAAACCTCATATGCGTGTTCAATCTTAAGAAAATATTAAGTACTGAGATAAATATTAGCTTTGATGTCATAATCCCCGTATGGAGATAAATTAGCTTGTGGATTGAACTGTTTCGATTGCTTAAACTTTTTCATTATAAAGTAAAGAAACATTTCCTTTTGAAAGATATCTTATTTGGATGTTTCTTCCAAGTTCTGTTTATTGATATTTTTGTCAGCAAATGCTTACTTATGCATTTCTACTTCTGCTTGTGTTGTCGATTTAACAGGTTCCTGGTGCTGAAGGGCTTGTTGTAAGGATTGTGTCGTCAGTGGACAAAAAGTTAGAAGTGAAATCAAGGTTTCTCGAGATCTTTCAAGAAGAGAATTATCCGCCGGAGTTCCCATATAAATCGAAGGTACGTTTCGACCCTTTTTTGTTTACTGCAAATCAGAGTTGTTTGGTTCTGAAAAGGAACATATTCACAAAATTAGACACAAATTGAAAGGTTGGTACGTGTTGTTTGAAACAAGTCAAATTTGTTTCTGCAATAGGCGCATACTTTTTAATATTACCTTGAGCTCTCCTTTTCTCCTGAGTATTCTTTTCCAATTTCACATTTTTCTTTCTTATGATTTATTAAAATTCATTTAATCTTATGTTTTATTCACCAAATTGTGGAGTAATTATTTTTCACTCTGTTTTTTTCTAAATATATATTGTTATATTGATATAGTAAATGCTTTTGTATTAAGTTAATGCATGTTGTTTCAAGGATAGTAGTAAAATATTCACATACTAAAGGGGTTTGGTTGAAAGTTTATTAATAGGTTACTATTCTAGTTTTATGAGATCAGGAAACATCTCGCACTGCCACAAGTGTTTTCATTAACAGTGATTGAAACACATTATGTTGCACTAAATGTTTTAGAAATATTTGTAACAAGTTTCTCTGAAAAACTATCCGACCATCACTTAATTGTTGTGGACATTTTGGTCCAAGGATTGAAATGAATTTGAGATGTGTTTATACCAGATATTCATACATTAGAGATAGATCTAATCTGTTGGTGCAGAACGGATTATTGGTTCGTGAGACATTGTTTTTTGATAAATTATTGGTGTGAGACATCTCTATAACATGCATGTCATTATGTGTTCCTCGTGTGCAATTTGATAAGAGCCTTATATAGGTAAAAGTTGATGGTATCTTGGCTTGGTTCACTCCATGTTCATTCATTTTGTCCTTCCCTGACGTAAATTATCCCTCCATATGCTTGACCTTTAAAATTGCTTCCAGCGCTGTAGCTAAGAGATTATTTGGGGAAGCCTTTACGTCCGTAAAGTCTAAGTCAATAGTTGGATTGGGAGGTTAGTTTTGATGGTTAGGGGAATAAAACGGTGGACTAATTCAATTTGTTATCAATTAATCAACTACTTGCCAATCAAGTAGTTGAGGTCGGCTGGATAAATTCTGCGTAACCATTATGCTCTATTATATTGTCTTAGGATGTTGGGTCAAGCATTAGGTCCTAAGATCTCCGTCTGTCATTTCCTAGCTCATTTCTCTTGCAATTAGGTGATAAGAGTTTTGAGTGCTGAACTAATAAGTTGCATCCTTCAGGTGTTACTGTTATTTCAGAAAATTGAGGGTGTAGAAGTGTGCCTCTTTGGCATGTATGTTCAGGAATTTGGATCTGAATGCGCACAACCAAATCATCGTCGTGTTTATCTCTCGTATCTAGATTCTGTCAAATATTTCAGGCCGGAGATCAAAGCAGTGAGTGGCGAGGCTCTTCGTACATTTGTGTACCATGAAATTTTGGTAATCTTTTTCTGCCATCAGTTTTATATGTTGATTTCTTTATCGTTATTATCGCTTTATATTTGTATTCATGTTATTCTGATCTTATTCCAGATTGGATATTTAGAATATTGCAAAAAGCGTGGTTTCACAAGTTGCTATATATGGGCTTGTCCTCCACTGAAGGGTGAAGATTATATATTATATTGCCACCCGGAAATCCAGAAAACCCCAAAATCTGACAAGCTCAGAGAGTGGTGAGTTTAATAATGTTTTTAATTGTTATCAAATTTTTTAGAATGTGTCCTTCAGTCAAAACTTTGGTTATCTGTTTGGATGAACTTCTAATGTGGTGAGGTAATATTGCTCCTTTTGGGTACATGTACTTGACTAGGTTCACTTTTTATATTTCAGGTATTTATCAATGTTAAGAAAAGCTTTGAAGGAAAATATTGTTGTAGATCTCACAAATTTATATGACCATTTCTTCATTTCCACGGGCGAATGTAAAGCTAAAGTTACTGCAGCTCGCCTGCCATATTTTGATGGGGACTATTGGCCTGGTGCAGCAGAGGATATGATTTATCAACTTCAACAAGAAGAAGATGGGAGGAAACAACATAAGAAGGGATCTATTAAGAAGACTATATCAAAAAGAGCTCTTAAAGCGTCTGGTCAATCTGATCTTTCTGGAAATGCATCTAAGGATATACTTCTAATGCACAAAGTAATTTTAGCCTTTAAATACTTTATTTACTCTAGTCTTCTTTCTACTTCCTCTTTGACTGTGTGTTGACTGATTGTTGTTAATATGTTTGTACTCATCTAAAGATACGTCGCGGTTTATGGCTTGCAGTTCTGAATATATTGCTATTCTCTTATCAAGCACTGATTACTATTTCCTGTGTTGAAAGCTGATGGACTGTAAATCTTCTTGTGTGTACTTTTGTTTGTGTCCTCACAAATTTCCACTTGTCACAGCTTGGTGAAACTATTTCTCCAATGAAGGAAGATTTTATTATGGTCCACCTGCAGCATGCATGTACTCATTGTTGTATTCTAATGGTGTCCGGAAATCGTTGGGTATGCAATCAATGCAAGAACTTTCAGCTTTGTGACAAGTATGAGTCTCGCCTCTCTCATTTCATTATTGGAGTAGTAAAACTTTTCTGTTCTATACAGAGTCATACTTATTACGCGCTTGAAAGTGAAATACGAATGCCTGATCTTCTCCTCATCTGAAAAGGGGACAGAAAAAATAGGCAAGACCAAAAGTACTTGGAGAGTCTTTTTTCATGTGTAACAAAAAGTCATTTTCTTTCTTCTCATTTATTATCTATAGGGACTTTTAATTTATAAGTGACTGCTAAGCTATATTCATGAACCAATATCGCCAAAAACCTTGGGGTTCGTAGTTTTCTTAGTAATGTTAAAGGCACCCTTGTGAGTGTTGAAGAAGAAAGGTAAAGATGTGCAGAACACAGAGTACACAGCAAAAGTGAGAAAGAAAAGTTAATGTAGAGAATATCAAAAATCAGATAAGCTATCAGCATTATCCGTCGTTTCTTATTACTCCTGACAAAGAGGAGTCTAAGGTATAACATTTATAGTTTGAGCGCCGATTGTGAACTGTACATAAACAATTGTTTTCTCAAAGCATGGCAGACCCTATGCGTTCTTTCATTCTTAATACATGAGCTTGCATATATGTTATTTTGATTGGTACCAAAGTAAGCATTTGGAAGCTTGGTTTCAACCAGTGCAACATTCCTGAGTTTTTTTTGTTGGTACATGAACTTGCATATATCTGCAATATAATTTCCCCATTTATGCATGCTGCGCATTGCTGAATAGTCTACGAATATGACAGCTTGTACTTTCTTGCACGACATTTTTTTTTTTTTTTTTGTGACAGTTAACTGTGCTGCTACTCTTTAGGTGTTATGAAGTTGAGCAGAAACTTGAAGACAGAGAAAGACATCCTATCTATCACAAGGACACACATATACTTTATCCCGTAAGTAGTTTTTATGTTTTTTTTATGATAGGTATTGCTATATTGTAGATTTTGTTGATTGAGGAATAACTTTTGCAGAGTGAAATTGAAGTAACTGATGATACCAAGGATAAAGATGAAATTCTTGAGAGCGAGTTTTTTGATACGAGGCAGGCATTTTTGAGTCTTTGTCAAGGAAACCATTACCAATATGATACCCTGCGGCGTGCTAAACATTCCTCAATGATGGTCCTTTACCACCTTCATAATCCGACTGCACCAGCATTTGTGACAACTTGCAATATTTGTCATCTTGACATAGAAGCAGGTCAAGGTTGGCGGTGTGAAGTTTGCCCAGATTATGACGTGTGTAATGCTTGTTATCAGAAGGATGGTGGAATTGATCATCCTCACAAGTTAACTAATCATCCATCCATTGCTGAGCGTGATGCTCAGAATAAAGAAGCTAGGCAACTACGAGTTCTGCAGGTGCATTCTCCTTGGCCATTAATATTAGTTGTGGTTTTCTGCTTTTCTCTGTTACTCAAACTTTCTCAACTCTTGCTGTGGAGAAGCAAAAGATGCCTCCTGTCGGCATGATATGATATTATTTGAGATGTTTAATCTCTCCCAAAGTTATTACATGGAGAACATTGATACTTCTACAGAATACATGATGATATTTCCCCCCTTTTAGTAACATGTTAGTTGATGTGCTAAACATGCCTAGAAGTTGCTGAAATTACGAGGTAAAATGTCACAGTAACAAACCCAAATAAAGCCACCTAACTGGTAGTACTTTAAGGTGTATAATTGTAAAGGTCATTAGCTTATATGAAAATATCATCTACTTATGTGAGCCTATTCATTCGCACCACGACTACAAGCTCTTGGCATCTGGACTTCAGTTTAAAACTGTTATGAACTCTCCCTGGAGACAGTATGTATTTTGCTCAGTTCAAAGGTGCCCAATTTCAAATATCAACTTTTTTTCCATTTCATCAAGATAAGCAATTCATAACAGGGTTAGGCATTCCTCTTGGTTTAATTGTGTATGAATAACATTCTTGTGACTATGTTTATCTCTTTGTTTATGCTTGACATCTGAAGTCTGAAATGATTTTCATTTGACTCTGCAGCTTAGGAAGATGCTTGACCTTTTGGTGCATGCCTCTCAATGCCGCTCTTCTCTTTGTCAATATCCAAACTGTCGGAAAGTTAAGGGGCTTTTCCGCCATGGTATACAGTGCAAAGTACGTGCTTCAGGAGGTTGTGTTCTCTGTAAGAAGATGTGGTATCTACTTCAACTTCATGCTCGTGCATGCAAGGAATCTGAGTGTCATGTGCCACGGTGCAGGTCAGTTGGGTTTTTTTTAAATAAAACAAAATTTCATTACTTAGGGGTGACCAGGGAAAGGTAAAGGGAGTGAGAATCACACTCACACCTATTGTGTGGGAGACGCTCACTGGTAACACTATGCTATAAGCCTTGGTGGTAGGTCAGTTGGCTTTTGCTTTGCAGTATAGGTGCTTGTAATTGCTATTTAAAAATAACAATTGCTAATATTAATAAACAAGTTATTGGATATACATGATCTGCAAATTGGATATTCTAATGAAATGGTTCCAAATCAAGCGACGATCCACGTGGAGGGGCATGGTTCACACGAACCTATGCACCCTAGAATGTGTATTGCACTGGTTTTTTTCTGGTAATATTACTTACATTAGCATATGGGAACCCATGCTCAAGAGAGCATTAGGTGCAGTGGTGGCTGTGTGCACCTTTGCCCCTAGGTGTAGAGTTTGAATCCCATGCCCCCCATCCTATTGAAAGCCTGTTTTTGTTTCTCCTTTTTCGTTCTTTTCTATTTCTTTTTTTCCCTTTCGTTCTTCTCTTTTTGGTTCACTCTTTGAGTTATTAAATTCCTGTTTTTCTGTTTCGAAATTGTAAATTGGTTTTGAATCTTTCTATTCAAGTTCTCTCTTTCTTCATTTAGCATTCTCCTTTTGAATAGCTGTTTAGGTTTGCTATATGGAGCCAAGTATTTGTAACTATAAATAATGATGCTATGATTGACTGTAACTTGTCAAGTTATTGTCATGGCAAAATTTTATAGTATGAAATTAAGTGGTAGCAGACACCCATCCTCCTGAAATCATGGCTCCTGAAATCATGGATACGCCTCTGTTCCAAATGGAGTAAAATGGATAGTGAGAATTCATTTAGCCGACTCATCCAGCTTGAGATTGACGGTGGTGGTAGTAATAGTAATAAAGAAATAATTTTCAAGAGAAGTAAAATATTTTATAATGTCACTGCAATCGCCTTGTTTTGGTCCTTTTGTCTCTGTTGATATCAGCCAACTCTTATTCACAACATAAAATTTGCAACTTTATTACCACTCATGCAGAGATTTGAAAGAACATCTTCGGAGGCTGCAACAGCAGTCTGATTCTCGGCGGCGGGCTGCTGTTATGGAGATGATGAGACAGCGTGCTGCGGAGGTTGCCAACAGTGCTGGATGACCATTTTGTTGTACATGTTGTAATGGACATACAAGGTGTTACTGGTGTGCTTGGAGGTAGGACAGTTGTTGGAAGGAACGGTTTCGTAATGTACAGGAAACTGCTCACCAACATACAAGCTTGCTCATTGCTGTTAGGCTACTCTAGAAGGTTTTGCTGTTTCTGGTTGACCGTCGCTTAGGCGTTGATTCTTTCACATAGTCACCTCTGGGTTATCTCCATCGTGGACCTATTCTTTCACTTGGCCGTCTTTCTGTTATCTCCATTGTGATGCTTATATCTCCGAGTTGCTCTCATCAACAATGCATCTCCGGGAGCGTAGGATGCCAAGCGTCCCTGCCCGTAGCTCATAAGTGATTTTTTAATTTCATTCAGTTGTAATCCAGCAGAAGTCACCGTTTTGAGGGCAAATGTGCCTGTCTTCCTGATTTATTTTATCATGCATTAAACATGCGGAAAGACAACTGTTTTCCTTTTCGTGTGAATAGTTGTCTCATTCTATTCCATGTTCTCATATTTGGAATTAGTCTTGTAGATGTTTTTCTTCATTAAAAAATGGAAAGAAATACTTTACAAGTAGCATAGTAAGTTACTGCTCCAAACTGGTGTTACTTGACACGTCGATTTTGCAGTAGTGGTCACCAACTGGTTTCTTATGATTAAACTGGATGTCCAGGATGGACTCTATTGTACTTGTTAATGGTTAATACCCAGTACTCTCAGTTTTCATTCCGCATTGACAAAAAAAATTGTCCTGCTGAACATATAGCTAAATCGCTTCCCATATATTTCTGGCGCCACAGTAAAATTTCGTTATTTTTTGAGCTAATATTTTTGATAGAGGGGCGATTAAAATAATATTCAGAAAAGATTCTTTATAGAACCTCAGTTTCCATGACCAGCTCCACATAGCTCTTCGACTTATTTACCCTCAGAGCCTCAGTAAAGAACCTGGATTTTTCTTGTCCAATGGTATGGTCAGCGTCAAGAACCGCGCCAGGGCCAAAAGTCGGCACATTGAACTGGGGGAGCTGGGGAATTGCACAAACACTAGATTTTGGGACTGATGTCTAAGCCTACCCATAAGTTCATTTTTTTTTTTTTTTTTGTAAATTTACTCACTTCAGATACAACCTCAAACATGCGTGATTGAAATAGCAAAATTCGCGGAAAGTTCACGGCTGAAATTACAAAATTTGTTTGGAGTTGGGGGGTCTATACATGAAGGTACCGCAGACAATCAGGCAATTTTTACCTTCAACAACACGTGACTACATCTGACTGATATACATCCATTTTTACCTGCACTTCAGACACACATGACATAAGTGCATAAAAAAAATTGGCTGCACTTCAGTCATGTATGTCTTAAGTGCAGTCAATTTTGCACTTAGAAGACATTACTGAAGCGCAACCAATTTTTTGCATGCACTTCAATCGTGTGTCTAACATGCAAATTTTCAATTGAAATTTCTTTTGTCGGGAAAGAAAAATTTATTTTTCGAATTTTAACAATCCAACGCAGTATATCGGTGCGATGTCTCCAGTTTAGACATTCAACACCCAAATCTATTCCAAATGAGCTTAAATTTGAAACATAAGTTTCAAATTCATAAAGAATGAACATCAATCATTAGTTTGTCAACAACAAATCAACAATAAACCTAACAAACCCATTTTGCAATAATGGTGATTTCCCAATATTTTCAAGCTTTTCCAACAACACTCATTTGATTTAAAAGCCACGTTTGATAAACGGCTTAATGTATGCATATTTTGATATATATTGCCTCACATTTTGCTTATATCTCGAAGATTTGAGATGTCTAATATGACGATTTGTGCTAATTTGTGGTATTTTTATGTGTAAGAATCATTCAGATGCAATTTGGACGAAAGGGCGCAAATTAGAGCGAATTTGGGAAGAAAAGGCAAAAGTGAAAATTTGAGGGCCACAGGTAGCGTGGGGCGCTGTCTGTGTCGCACTTTACAGAATTGTTGAGAAGTTGAGCGCCAGGGTCAGCGCCCCACGCTGCCCTGAACACTCAAAGCGTGAAGTTGTCCTGTTTCGACTAGGACTCGGTTATTTCGACCCCAAGACGCCCCCCAACGCATCTAAAAGCCAACCTAAACCTATTTTAAGTGGGGGACATGACTTTGAGAGGGAAACAAAAGTACGAAACACTCGGGAGCACGGATTTGAGCAATTCTTCCATTCTTCCTCTAGTATTCATTGACTTATGTTTGAAAATATTATTTTTGACGATTGTATGAACATGAGTGGCTAAGAGCCCTATTGTTCTAGGATCATGGGTGATACATGAATGTTGATATTTGATCACGCTCAACTATGTCTTATAAAAAGACTAAGCGGGCGTTGCAAATATAATCTGAGTAGTTAGCCCAGAGTCGAATCCCACAGGGAACTAACGTATCAATTGTTATTGTTAGATTACTAAATTCTCAATAATCAACTTTCTCTAAAGTTATGAATATCACTTGGTGGTGTTTTTACTACTACAACTGAACAAAATTAATAAACTAAAGATTAACTAACAATAAGGTGTAAACAATTGTAATAAAGGTCTAAGGTTATGGTTTTCCCCCGTTGGTGAACTTCCTTCTTGTATACTTCCTATAGTTTTGATTTAGTTGTCTATATCAATCATGAACACTCCAGCTACCATAAATCTCTCTCAAGTAATTATGATAATTTACTAGACGCACTCTCTCAAGTTACACTAGCTAGATTGCATTACAGTTCACTTTAGATTGCACCTGAGGTATTGTTATCTCTAATCCAACATCTAAACCCTCGGTTATGACTCTCGCCTATACTCCGGAGTGGTGTTGTTCAAACAACTACCTAAATATGCACTTTCTATCAAGTAGATACATAATAAATAGGCACAACTAATTGAGGAACCTTCAATCAACTACAACAAGAACGTAGTTGAACAAATAGAGATTAACAACCAACCAAAACTATATTAATATCACAATAAAGTCATCCCCCAATGGGTTCCACCAAAACCTTAGATTAGAAAAGTTAGCTACTCATAATAATGATGAAAACTACAAAAGAATTCATGAACAATGATAAAAATCACAAGAGAAGCAGATATGGATTGATGCCCAATTGCCCTCCTTGTCTCTTTAGGTCGAATTTGTGTCCAAAATATGTTTAATCCCTCAAAAATAACGTTCTCCCATGTATATATACTAAGTAGGGTCGAGCCCAAATAATTATACCTTCTCCTATGCGAAAAAGGACAAGTTTCCAGGCCGTCACTAATGCGGCCGCGCTAATCTCGCGCTAGAGGTCGCGCTAGTGGGGTTTTATTCTGCCCCATCCGCGTCAGGTCCGCAGTCGCATTTTCGATCGCGTTTTTGACCCTGTTACGTTTGGAATTTGGAAAAACATAAAACATGAAAGTTGTAGCCCTTTGAGTTAGCTTCCAAAAATATATTATATATCCCAAATGGAGTTTGGAGAAAAAAGTTATGTCTATTTTACTAGACAGTGCATAATATGTCTCTTCGAGTCTTTGTTTGTTCTCAACTATCAAATTTGGCTCCCGAACACGATCCCGGCTTAATTCCTTGAGCTTTTACTCAGACTTCAAAGCTCCAAATCACTTAAATTCATTCCATAACATATATATAGCTCGGAATAACTCCTACAAGGCATAAAACACACATTTAGTGCAAAACACTAGCGATTAAAGCTCAAACTCAATTAAAGTGCAGTAAACTAGAGTGTAATAAGTGACTAAAATACGTAATTATAGCCTATCATCAATGTTTGAAGTTTAACTTGACGAATTTGATTTTATCGTATTGGGTTGTTTATTAATTTTGTTTTTAATTATTTTGCTGAGTAGCTAATAGTGAAATACTATCTACGAATATAGGGTTGAACTCGAAAGTGAAAATTCTAGATTGCATATAGAATTAAATAGAGCAGGTTCTTGAACCCGGGCATCAGGGAATAGATTCGCAATTAGGATAGAAATATACCGAATTGCCTTGCTTAGTTGAAATACAGGAAGTGTAAATGCATTCTTGTTAATCTTAATTCCATAGACATATATGCATTAAGTTAGCTTGAGTAGTCGAGTAAGAACTCGACAGATTCTTATGAGTAGTATCAACCCTGTCAATCAACAATCCAGATAAATCAATTAGTCATTTTAAGCCAAGAAAGCAACATGATTGTTAGCTAACCCGTGACCCTAGAATATCATCTCCTATTGATTGTTATCCGAAATTGTTTAAGTATTGTGGTTGATTTCTAGTTATTTCATTGCTTGATAGTTTTAGGTAGTAAATTAGTTACTTATACATTTTGTGAGAAATCTCTTGAATCGATAAGTTGTTTGAGTTTGAATCAGTCAAAAGTTAATCATAAATTTTCGTGGGAATGATATTCTACTCACTACTCTATTACTTGACGACCACGTATACTTGCATGAGCGTGTTTGGTTGCAACAATGTTTCATATTCGAAATTTAAGACCCATTTCTTTAAAGCATTATACTTCAATTACTATATATTGGAAAATATTATGGTACAACAACTAAGAAAAAGAAAGAAAAAGAGAAAAGAAACAGAAAAGAAGCTGTTGTATGAGGTACTAGTTAAATATTTTGAAAAAGGTGGATTGGGGTGACCAAATATGATACCGTGATACTTTTAGGAAAATTTACCTACTATTGCAAATTATTACACTCTATTTATTATAAAATAAAATAATTTTAAAATATTATTACTTATAGCCACCTTTTCTATTTTATAGAAAAATAAGTATTTATTTATATCTACCATTGAAGTATGAAATACGTCAATTATATCTCCCCCCCTCTCTCTCTATCAGCAAGTTTTTCAATCTTCTCTCTTCTCCATCAAATCAGTGGAATCGTTGGCGTCATCATCATGGTCGTCGTTAGAATCATTGTCGGCGTTATAACCTACTATTGGTTCATACTCTTAGGCGAACATATCTGGCCATGGGTACGCGGGAGAAGATTTCAGGGTTGGGTTTTTGTTCGTCTTCATTTTTAGTTTTAATACAATGTATACCGTATTTTGCTTGGCCGAAAAATGCCATCTACGATTCTTTGCTATTTGGTCACATACAATGATACAAATATATTGTATTTTATACAAATACACTCAAATACATTATATTTTTGTATAAATACATTATTTTTCTCCTGTATTTATGTATTTCGAAGGTCTGTATTTTTTGAATATAACCGAATATCATTGTGTTTGTGCTTTTTTGTTGTTTGAATATAGTCGAATTGAATACAATCTATAATAGTGAATAATAAATATTTGTGAAATGAATACAGTGTATACAGTCGAATTGAATAGAACGGTATACACCCTATTTCTTGATTACCTCATTGTATAAATACAGTTGCGTGAATACATTGAATACATCGTAGTAGCAGCGAAATTTATGTAAAATAGATTTTGTTGAGTTAAATTAGGAGAGATACAAGCTAATTGATCCTCTTTCCGTTATTAAACAACTAGATTCCCTTATTTTTAGGCAAAGCGAATATAGAGAATACAGTCGCACAACTGAACTCCTCTATTTTTAGGCAAATTTCGCTACTATATTCATGAATACAGGTTCGCGAATACAACCGCGTAACAACTAAATAGTAGTTATAGAAAATAATTATGTATATGATAGCTATACGAAGTTAATAGTCACTAAACAATAATAATTTCTGAAAATTCCTCATACCATAAGACTGGTAAACCGTCGGCCGACACTTATGGGCCGATGGAGAATGTGGTAATATTCTGAAAAATTGCCATTGTTAACTGGTACTTGAAAATTAGCCGCGAAATCAAAACAATTAAAATTTAGTCACGTTTTATGCGGAATAATACTTGGATTAAAATACCCACAATTTAGTAAAGGCCGCAGAGACCACTTTTCCATCTTTTTCCGCTTTTTATGAATTCCATGATACTCCCTCCGGTTCATAATAAGTGTCGAGTTTCCTTTTTTATTTTGGTTCAAAATAAGTGTCTAGTTATGTTATCAAAAAACAATTCAATTTGTTTTTACTCTTTTACCCTTATGTGCATATCCCTAAAAAAACTTTCCTCACTCCTCACTATAATTATATGACCAATACTTTAATAAGTGTAGTTTAGTCATACTAGGTTTTTTTGCATCGGATTTAGTAGTTTCTCAATGAGCGTGCTAAAAGGAAACTGGACACTTATTGTGAATCGGAGGGAGTAATACACTAGAGTTTGAAAAAATATATAAATAAGCTTTGAATGTTTAGCTTCTAGCTTTTATGATTCACATAATGGTTACACGAGAAACTTAAATACTTTACATGAAGGATACTTGAGTAGTTTAGTCTGTCTCTTTAACATGATCAATGTATAGGAACTCATATACATTGATCATATTAGAGAGACACACACATGGCTTAGAGCTACAGTCCTTCTCAAGATAGAGTTGAGGTGTCGTACAACTCTGAGCTTGGTGCGCAATGTCTGAAACTGAAATTTGGACAATGGTTTTTTCCAGTATATCTGCAACCTGTTGCAGTGAAGGAACCAATTTGGCAACCATCGCACCTTCAATAAGTGATAATCAAGCTCGATGTGCTTCGTGCGAGCATGGAACACTGAATTAGCCGTGAGATGAAGTACACTAATGTTATCAGTAAACAATTCAAGCGGCCGAGAAAAAGATAGACCAATATCTCTTAATATATAGGTTACCCATGGGAGGAGAAGCCACGGATCGGTATTTAGCTTCGGCGCGACCAGGCGAGGGTATTTTGTCCCGTGAAATTCAAAAATAGCCAGATTTACAAGTAGTAACTCAAAAATAGCCACAGTTTCAAAAGTAATCGAAATTTAGCCATTTTTCATACAAAGATAAATCTGGACAAAAACATTGTCTAAAATCGGGAAAATATTTCAGCATAATATACTGGAGTTCGAACTTTTACATGTGAACTTCAAGCATAATATACTGGAGTTCCAACATAATATGCTGGAAGTTCATACGCAGCTGCACCACATGTTGCAGCAAAATATGGCTATTTTTCAATGAATTTGCAAACGCTTGCTATTTTTTAATTATCAGTCCGAAAACTGACTAGCCCGTGCTATTTATAGTATTTTTGTTTCTTAGAAGCCCATGAGATGAAGTTAGAGCCTAGTTAAATGCATAAGCCAGTGGTGGATCGACGAGATAAAGGGCAGCCAAGCCAGTCTGCATTAGAAAATCCAACTAAATTTAATGAGGACATTACTGAAATTCGTAACCCAAAGTCAGTCGTTCCCGCGACATGACGGAGCACACGTTTTACACTAGCCCAATGGACTTAAGTGGGCGTATGCATAAATTGACAAAGGAGATTCACGACATGGGATATCTCTGACCTGGTAAGATTTAGGTACAAAAGGGACCTAACAACAGTACTCTTGTATTCCGAGGCGTCAACAAAGCACCGGTAGACTCATGAAGATCGTGCTTCTGTGAAAGAGGAATGTCTATAGCTCTAGTGGAGGTCATCTTGGTGCGAAGTATATCAAGGGTATATTCTTTTTTTGACTCGAAACAAGACAAACTAGACGCACACATCAAGATGTTCTGCCAATGAGCGATCGGGGATTCAGCCACGGCAAATACGATGCAGTGAAACACGCTGCGGACTATGTGGCCGATGACGTAAAAGATATGCCGTCAGCTAGCCAACTTCGCTTTCTAACGAGGTTAAGGCATGACTTAGACAACGAAAACAGTGAGACCTGGGGTCTCATCGAACGAGAAGTTCGAAGATGGAGACCACATTCGTCATGAATGAGGACCCGCTGGTCAAAGGAAAGAGAAGGTCCTGCTTCCGGGACAGAGCCATATGACGCGAGAGTGTCACGTACAGTTTCTTTGAGAACGGTGTGATACCATCACCTATCAGGCATCGGCAGTTCTTGTTACCTCAATTCCAAGGAAGTAATGGAGGGTATCATATCCTTCATTGCAAATCTAGAGCTTAGATTGCGAATGAGGTCATTCAACAGGGAAGGATGAATGGAAATGGGGTCATTCAACAGTGAAGGACGAATGGAAATGAGGTCATTCAACGGGGAAGGATGACTTCCTCTCAGGATGATATCAACATATAGAAGTATTACTCCCCATTTCAATTTAGATGAGGTAATTTGACTCGGCACGAAGTTTAAGAAAAAAGAGGAAGACATTTGAAACTTGTGATCTTAAAAGCTTAAGGGGTAAAAGTTTTGTAGGGTCATGACATTTGTGTGGATATAAAACTTCTCATTAACGGTAAAATAGATAAAATAAAATGTTTCAACTAAACTTGAATTATTTTTAATTATAGAAATGTGTCATTCGTTTCGGAACAAACTAATAAGAAAAATATGTCATCTAAATTGGAACGGAGTGAATAGCAGTAATATAGTACCTTTTGGTGAATGTAACAGAAATAAAGATGTGTCATCTATGCTACACGAGCAGCCAAGATGAAAAATAAAGGTACTGAATTTGTGAAACCATGCCTAGGGAGCCTGGGAGCTTTCTTGAGGCGACAAACATGAATGAAGAAAAAAAGATCCTTGAACCCTGGTGGTTGTTCCATGAATACAATTTCTTTGAGATCACCATGGAGGAAGGCGTTCTTGACATCAAGCTGTTTGATAGTCCAGTGTAAAGTCGTGGCAATGGACAAGACAATGTGGATGGTTGCAATTTTTACTACTAGGCTAAAAGTATCGCCAAAGTCGACTCCCTCAATTTGGTTGTAACCTTTGGCAACAAGGCTGGCCTTGAAGCGTTCCACAGATCCATCTACCTTTAGTTTTGAACACCCATTTGGAACCAACTACGTTCATGTGTGGTTGACGAGGAACTAAATCCTAACTATCATTTGATCTTAGAGCTTGAAGCTCCTCGTGCATGGCTGCCACTCAATCAGGACTAGACAATGCTGCCTTAATGGTTCTTGGTTCTTTGGTATCTAAGGAAACTGATGTAATAAGGATTTGGAAGGTGGGGTTGGGCAGTGATCTAGTTTGAGCTCGTGTGAGCATATGATGGGTCCCGGAGGGCAGGCCCAGAGCTAGCCTTGTGGTTGCAGTTTCGGCCGAACCCAGTAACTTTAGTTCAAACCCTATTTGTCTTAAGAAATTTATTAAATATATACAAATTATTAATTTAGAACCTAGTAGCTTAAACTGATTAGAAACTCGAGCCCATAAGCTTCAAATCCTAGCTCCGCCTATACTGGAGGGACTGTTAGGTTGAGCAGGTAGTCTGGTGTCATTTGAGATGGTATGTTGTGTAGTTGTGGTACATGGTAGAGATGGCAGATCCACAAACAATAGAATACCTGGTATACTGGAGGGATCGAGAGATGATGAATCTGTAGATGTAGGTGAGTTCGAGTGGGTTGTGCTTGATGGTGCCTAGATGCTGTGGAGTGGATGGAACAGGTTCTAGAGGTTCATGCTGTTGTTGTGCTACTGATAATTCTCCAAGCAATTTTTTAGATATATCATTGTGTCATGGAACTATAGAAGGCTGCAACAATGAGATTCCAGTGTGCAAATCCAAAGGCTGCAGGTTATCATCGCTCAACTGGTCCTAGGTAGTAGGTGAAATATCCTCTTTGTTGCAAGGATTCTTGAAAGATATTTACATGAAGAGATGTTAATGCTATTGACAGAAAGATCTGTATTTTTATTGATCATGAAAGCTTGCTTAAATACATAAAGTCAGTAACTAACTCTCAATCAATAAAATATTGCTAAAAATATGCTAAACAACTCTATTGCTAACTAAAAAGGAGGAACTTAACTTGATGATAGCTAATAAACTTTCAAAAAGAAAAATAGAATCTTAAATATCTGCAAGAGAGTCAACACAATCTGGTGTGTATTCCTCAACTTCTGCAGCCCAACTAAGCTCCTGATTTTATTGACTACAACAATATTACAATTTTTGAGGAACTACAACACTCCTCCTACCTCAAGAATTGCAGACTCCAAGTTTGCTTCTAAAAAACTCAAATCTATTAACATGAAATAACTTTGTAAACAGATCAGCAATTTGATCTTCTGACCTGCAATACACAAATTTCACCTTTCCTCCTCCTTGCACTTCCCTAACAAAGTACACTTTGATACAAAAATGTTTGGTTTTACCATGAAAACTGAATTATGAGAATTGCTATGGCTGCATGATTATCCACAAACACTTCGGTGCTTGCTTGTTGCTCCAGGCCAAGATCTAACAGGATTTTCCTTAGCCAAAGAGCTTGATTAACTGCTGCAGCTGCAACAATAAATTCAGCTTCTACAGTTGACTGTGCTACGATTTCCTGCTTCTTTGAGCACTGTTGGCCCAAGTGAAGTTTTGTTTTGAAAATTGACAAAGGAATCTCATACATGAACCAAGTCCATCCCCAGTGTACACTGACAAAAGCAGATTTGAGCATAAGGGATGCACGTGAAGGAGATAACTTAACTTGATACATCTGATATCTCCTGATAAAAAAAGTTGCAAAATTGATAAGGATAAGGACTCCTTACTCAAAGAGAACACTATCGAAGATAAGGGAGGAGTTAGAAGTTGAGAACAACTAGAACTCTTCCACCAAGGAAGAGTAGCATTAGAACTCTAGTTGTTTCTTCGTCTGCTAACTCTATATATTGCAGGATATTCTCATTATACAGGCACGCACAAAAATAAAAGTTTAACGTAAGTTGAGAGCAAAATAGCAAAGCATTTTGCAAGCAATTCTTGTGTGATTCAAGTGTGCGAACCTGAAGCTACATGAACCAAATAGAAGAACCAGTTCCAAGTGTCCGTATTTTATTCTAGTTCAATTGTAGTAGGTGATTTTCAAATTGTATCTTTCAGCTTTATCTAGAGGCAATTGTAATAGGTACTCTGAGTATTCAAGTTAGAGTTAACTTGAAGTTGTCGCAACATTTAGAGGCTAGTTTCTACAATGAGATTAGTGTTAATCCTTAGGTTTACAAAGTGTTTTGTAAATGCTGTTTTGGCTTAGTTATTTAGTGGAGTGTTGGGAAAAATACTACTGAGTAGTAGGTCGTGATTTTTTCACCTTTTGAGCCGGGTGTTTTCCATGTAAAAGACTTGTGTTCTTTACTTTTCGCATTTACTATTTCAACAATAGTAGGTTAAGGAACACTTACAAGAACCAGGTCCTTCTATAATCTATGCACGCTAAAAATTGGACACCATACAAATCACCCCTTTTCTTGTGTGATATTGAAGTTATAAAATCAATTGGTATCAGATCAGGTTATCCTTGAAGAGGCTAACACCTTAGGAGAAGATCAAGATGAGTGCACCACCTGGAAACTAGGAAGGGCAATCCACTGCTAGGCCACCACTCTTCAACGTCCAGTACTACTCTTGGTGGAAAAGCAGGATGAGAGATCACATCATAGGAGAGGACTATGAGCTATGGGACATTGTCACCGATGGTCCATTGGCTATACTGAAGAAAAATGTCGAAGGAGTAGATGTGACAAAGACAAGAGTTGACTACACTGCTGAGTACTTAAGGAAATGAGGGAAGAATGCTAAAGCCAATAAATGGTTTGTTTGTGGACTTAGTTCAGATGAGTACAGTAGAATCCAAAGTTGTACCACTATTAAGTGTCGCGCCCCCCTCTTTCCTCTCCTTTCGGATCGGTCAGGGTTTTTGACATTACTGGGACAACTCATTTCCTTTTGGGATAAAGGATGTGAAGGATTTGAAGAATCGCCACCTAACGACATCTATTAAGGGTCACAATAACACTAATTGAATAACCAGAGATTGGGTAAGAGCTTGAAATTACTCCAAGGGGAAGGTGTTAGGCACCCCTCAAAGTCCACAACTGTAGTTCCCGGCCAAATGAACTTTGTGAATTCGAACAAGTAGCAAATATGCAGTCAAAGTATACACATGTAAAAAAATAATGGTTTGAAAAGATTCGTAGTCTAATCACACATATGTAATAAGGTTTTGAAAGATTTATGGTCTAAGCACACATATGTAGGGGATAGGGAAGTCCTAAGTTGTTTATCCTATAGGATCACATTAGTGCAATGCCCAATAATCACTCATCAGTGAGGGGCTACACGCGACATTAGCGCCCCGATCATCAATTACCCCATCCCTTAGCGGTTACTAAGCGAATTTATTTAGCGATATCTATGCGTGCTGTTACCCGCCCCTTCTTAATGGTCTTAGAGGAATTTAGGACCTCTAAGTATAGGTAGTTCTAGATAGACCCCTAAGGTTTAAAAGGATAAAATTCTAAGCGAAAAGCAAGAACAAATAGGACTAATCAGATAAATGCAGGAACGTAATTATGAGGCCCAGATTTACCTCCACAAGTAATGCACATAATCAGCACGTCTCAAACACAAACAAGAAGCAGTTTTATTTGAAAAAAACCTAAGACAAGATATCTAAGTGAATACCCATGCACATAAATATGTAGCTTGTTTATAAACTCAGAAGCAGGGCCCTAATTAGTTTGCCTACTGATTTTTAAGCCTGTCAACCTTTAGACAGTTCAGAAGTTGTTTTACCTAAAAGCATGCTGTTCTAGGTGTTACGAAAATGCAGGGGTTGTTACCAGTTTGATCTAAAACAGGATAATCATATGTGAGATTGTGTTATACCTTTTCATGAATCAGTAGTTTAAACTAGGCGTGGTTAAGCAAATGCAAACAGAGTCCTACAGCATAGTATCTAATATGCACATATAAATGCGGAATGGTTAACGCATGATTTTAGAATGCACGGAATTCCTAAAGCATGATTTCTAAATGCACAAAGAGTTACAGGATGATTGAAAACATGATTTTGAATGCACAGGAGTAACAATTTTATATTAATTTTATTATCCTAGGAGCAGGATTTATAAGTACTAGGCATAAGCATAAATTAAGGACATGCTGTACGTTAAAGCAGTAAATATGAAAAACCTTAAAGACATGATATCTAATGCATGTTTGGCATGGTTTGAATGAATATGTTGGTCATAAGCATGGATTCTAATGCAGATAGGGAACGTAAAAAGCCTAAGGTATGATTTCTACCCAATGATAGAATATATAACTACCCTCCCCATTTCACTGGCCAACCCCAATATCTGTTTACAAATAATTATTACAGACCAGCTGAATAAATTACATAAATAGATAAAGGAAAAGAAGAAGTTAAACTATAGGGAGCCTGAAGTAGGCCCAAATGTACCAGGTGTCCATAGCCTCAAAATGCCAAAGTTTCATAGCCTTTCTCATGTCGAGGTGTGTCAGAGTTCCCTAAGGACCTCAAG
Organism: Nicotiana knightiana; assembly: GCA_005239525.1. Classification (NCBI taxonomy): domain Eukaryota; kingdom Viridiplantae; phylum Streptophyta; class Magnoliopsida; order Solanales; family Solanaceae; genus Nicotiana; species Nicotiana knightiana. Next base: position 21,614 of record ML405419.1, on the reverse strand, counting down.
GATCTCGGGCAGCTCACACCCAGATTTCATAACCAGAACTTAGTAAGTGCAGTGTGGAAGAGCCAGCTCCAGTGCATCAGAGTTCAGATGGATCTCACAGGAATCCCAAAGCAGTCACACACTGGAGGGGCAGAACTTAAGGACCTAAAAGTAGAGTGAGAGTGCTTGACATAGTTTGAAAAGGATTTGGTATAAAATAATATTGAAAAGACTCAGTTGAAGTTTATAAAAGTATGAAGTGGTTTAGTAGTAAAATAGTTTTAACAAGAGTAGGGTAATTAAACAAACAGCAGATCAACCATACAACAATCAGATTCAACATTGCTCAACAATAGACCTTTCACACAGGGATAATTGGGGATTGGGGACACATAATACACATATAATAAACAGAAGTCTTTTGCAATTAAGGGGTGGCTAATAGTGAAAATAGTAAGACATGGTTCAGGAGTGCTAATTAGAACATAGTTATAGAATCAGAAGTGCTTTAGGGGGTTCATGGGATTGGGAGATGACATGGTAGGATTTCATAGCAACAATGAGGACATAGAAGTACTAGACATGATTAAGCATAGCATCAAGACAACTTAGGGTAACAAATCAGTTTTGCAAAAACATGTCCATGCCAGAGCTGGACAACAAATAGACAAGCATTCAAAAATATAGTAGAGTTACACTGAGACAGACTACAAGGGGGAGTAAACATGCCGATCCTAAAAGGGGTAGGACATAACTAACATGCTGGGTGAAGCAATAATGTAGACAAGTCAATTACATGTTGAACAACAAAATAATAGACGGAAACAAATCATGAATATGATAAACTGAAGCAGTAGGAAACACATTTGTTTGGGAGCTTGAATTTAAAATCAGAACATACCAGTAAAGAGAGTAAACACAAAGTGAAGAACAGGAGAGTGCAATAATTAGCTTTGGCTTGTAGCCGACTAATTTAGTAACAATAGCAAGTAACAAAGAGAGCATAAGAGCTTTTGAGTGTATGAGAGATGTGAACTAATGTGAGTTCGTGTGTCTATGAGACTGTCTAATGAGAGTAGAAGAGAGCAATATATATAGTAATTTGAAATCTAGGTAAAATAAGGTCAAAATCAAAATTGTACAGTGATTATGGAACTCGGAATCAATCAAAGCAAAATCAGTCCCACTACTCTCTTAATTAAATGAATCATTTTAAACGATAAAGGACAAGAAACAAATTAAGGAAAGAAATCATATATAGCTGGAGTATAACAAATAAGGAAAGACTTCAAACAATGAAGGTATAGAATAGGTAATTAGGGATAGATTCATAAAGTTCTAATTAAGGGAACAATACTAAGAATCAGTAAGTAATACAATCAGTCGTAAAAAAGGCAAGCAGTAATTTAAAAGTCATGAAAAATAGGGAAATAATCAGAAATAGGCATACGAGTATCAACCCAGGAAGTCAGGGGTTCAAAGAATCAAAGTAATACTAATTTTAAGGAAGATATTATAAACTTCCAAGAATAAACAAATAAACAAAGTAAAAAAACAGGCAATACCAAATCAGAAACCCTAATGAGATGTTACCAGGGCAAAAATCACAAAATACTCAAATTAATCAAAGTAAATTCATGAGAATCAAACATACAGACATGTTGAACGAATAGACAGTAAAGATGAACTCAGAATCCAAAACTAAAGCCAAGAAATTAGGGGTTTTCAACATAACTAATTAGGGTTAAAAGGGAGTTTAACAAATCGATCAAACACATAAGAATCAAGTAATAAGACTTAGAAAATAAACGAGAATTGTTTTGAAGAAAGGTTTTAGAAACCCTAGTCAGAAAAATGAACAGACGTTTCAAAAATCAGAAAGGTTTTCATAGAAAATAAGTAAAATAGTTCAAATATTCTCAGATCTGTTACAGATCTAAAGAGTTAAGAGATGAAATTAGGGTTTTGAGAGAGATAACCCATAGATAGAGAGATACCGACTTAGAAACCATAGGTCTAGCAAGAAAATAGAACGATCTTACTCAATCGAGCCATGGTGGCCTAAGAATGGTGAAAGCAGGCCCAGGGGTGAGTGAACGACGGCTGGTCCCTGGTCCCTTGAGGACCTCAAAGACAACATGAATCCCGGCAATAGGAGAGCCATTAGGGCTAGGAGTGGTGGTGAGCCACAATTATTAACGGCGAGCAAGCAACCGACGAAGGGGATTAGGGTTTGGGCAGAGGGAGTTTGAGAGAGAAGGAGAGGGGTGACGACGGATGAGTGAGGAGTGAATGAGGGGTTTGGGGGGTAGTCGTTAGGTTAAATTAGGAAGGAATTAACCTGGACCGTTGATAAAAAATGATATGGCCAGGATTTGGGCGGAATTGGGTCGGGTAGTATTAGGATTTGGGCCTGGGGTCTTGGGCTAGTTTAATTAAGGTTTTGGGATGGTTTAGTAAGGTTGTAATTGAATTAAAAATGTGCTATTTGTTGAATACCAAGATAATAAAATTAAAATAATTTTATAAAATAATTACTAATTATAAAAAAATGAATTCTATGCATGGAAATAATTTAAAAATGATTATTTGGTATTTAAAAATATAAAGGACTAATTTATGGAAAAAATAGTACAAAATTATGTGTTTGGGCTATAATTTCAAAGTTATTGCAATTATAACCAAAAGATGCCAATTTGGCTAATTATGAAATAATTTGATCTTATTAGGACCATAAACAATAAATTAAATTAGGGAATGCTTTTGAAATAATTTTTGATGCAATTTTATAATTATTTATTCGAAATAAAATACTGGACAAATTAATAAAACTATAGAAAAATTATGAAAAAATACCAATTGCTAATAATGCATGATTTTTGAGGGTATATATGCAAATAATAAATATTTTGGTAAAAATTGGGTATCACCAGCTGCCCCTCTTTACCCAGAAAGGATGAAAGAGTGGTTGAGTAAAGATATGATGACCAATTTTGACCGAGCGAAACAATTAGAGAGATTTTGGCCGTACTCTGGTTTCTGAGCTGCTTACATATCCCTGGTTTTACAAGAATCAGGCCGTATGTAGTTCCGGATTCACCGGTGAAACATACTGGTGAAGTCATTACAAGAACGAACACAGTATCTAGGGATGGGCGAATGAACGGTTTACGAGAGAGGTTAGGTTTGATACAAATGAGGAACTGGAGCGGGATCGCTCCTGCTGGGATAGCCGTTGCTTGCCGGGTCACCTGCAAATAAGAGTACTACAAGCATATATTGTGCATAAATTCAAATATGATGCAGGTTCCCTTTGGGACTATGAAAGCTGTCTTCGGACGGTTAAGGATGACTTCCTTAGACCATTATGTCCTGGGCCATGAATTGTTTGATGAGAGATTCGCAGGCCATGAAATGATGTTCTCGGGCCATGAAGATGGTGCCTCTGAACTATGACGCCTTTGAATAATGATATGCAAGATTGAGAGAGATCCTCAGGCCATGACATGGTGTCTTCCGGCTATGAGGATGATGTCGTTAGACTATGACGCCTTTGGACAAGTTGACGATATTTCAGCCCATGAGATGCGATAACACGATGTCAACAAGACAAGGCTTAGTCTTTTGAATTGGGGGGCAGAGCTTAGCCTGAAAGAGAATCGAAGTAAACAATGCTTGAGACAGCGCTTAGTCTCGATGAAAAGTAAATTGGAGGCAGAGTTTAGCCTCATGCAGGTATGGAGACAGAACTTAGTCTCATGCAAAGGAAGGCAGAGATTAGCCTTATGCAAATGGGAGGTAGAGATTATCCTTGTGCAAGATGGAGGTAGAGCTTAACCTCATGCAAGATGGAGATAGAGATTAGTCTCATGAAGGGGAAGGCAGCGATTAGCCTTATGCAAGGGAAGGCAGAGTTTAGACTTATGCAACGGGAAAGGCAGAGATTAGCCTCATGCAAGATGAAGACAGATATTAGCCTTATGCAAATGGAAGACAAAGATTAGCCTTATGAAGATGGAGGAAGAGCTTAGCCTCATGCAAAATGCGGGACAGAGCTTCGTCCCATGCAAGATGAAGGCAGAGCTTAGCCTTATGCAGAAGAATAAATAGCAAATGATAGTAGAATTTCTTAGCTGGTAGCATATTTTGACATTGCGATTGTTGTGTGAATTGTGACTATGAAGCATGTTTATTCTTTATGATGACAACGAATTTCAGCGATGGAAATTATTTTGAGAATTGTGACTTTGAAGCGTGTTTATCCTTTGTTCCTGCATCCAAAGAAAAATCGTGAGTTTTGTAGATGGGGAAGGTCGGTTCGCATCCCCGCTGGCTTTGCTTGACTCGTTCTGCTTGGTCTGATGATCTTGTTTATACCATCGAGGTAGAATTTTCTAAACAGAGCTATTTTGAAAGCAAGCATGCATGATTTTGCAAAGACATAGTATAAAATACATTTTAAGAAATTCAGATGAACCGACGACCGTGACACGCTTCAAGACATTGCAACCTCTTGCTACATAATTTTGAGGGTCCTTCTCAAAATTCTGTCCCAGTTAGATGGGTTGACGTCTCTGACTGTTGCGCATGCTGCGGTGAGGGTCCTATTCAAAATTCTGCCCTAGTTTTCAATTGCGGGAGGAGGGGGGGGGAGGAGGAGGAGGAGATTTTTATTGAATTGTGACCGAAACCATAGGGCTGCCTACGTATCCCCTCTTTAACGGGAATTAGGTCGGGCGTAGTTCAATTTACATCATTTGAGAAGAGCATAAAGAATTACACATAGTAGCGCTTGACTGTATCAGAATTGATTGGTTTTGGCCAGACTTCTCCGTCCATTTCTGCAAGTATGAGAGCTCCTCCCATCAATACTCGATGAACCATATACGGACCTTTCCAGTTGAGATAGAATTTCCCTTTGGCCTCATCTTGATGCAGAAAGATCTTCTTTAACACTAGTTGCCCCGGTTTGAACTGTCTTGGCTTGACTCTTTTGTTGAAGGATCTGGTCATTATGCTCTGATAAAGTTGTCCGTGACATATTGCATTCATACTTTTCCCATCTATGAGGGCTAGCTTCTCATAACGACTTCTTATCCATTCTGCGTCGCTGAGCTCAGCTTCTTGTATGATTCTTAAGAAAGAAATTTCCACTTCGGCAGGAATAACAGCTTCCGTTCCATAAACTAGCAAGTAAGGAGATGCCCCAGTTGATGTGCGGATTGTGGTGCAGTATCCCAGTAAGGCAAATGACAGATTTTCGTGCCAATTTTTGTGTCTTTCTATCATCTTTCTCAATATCTTCTTGATGTTCTTGTTGGCAGCTTCTACAACTCCATTCATCTGAGGTCTATAGGCTGTGGAATTCTTGTGCTTGATTTTGAAAGTCTCGCACATGGCTTTCATCAGATCACTATTTAGATTGGAGCGTTGTCGGTGATGATTGATTCTGGAACTCCAAACCGACAAACAATATGGTCGCGGACAAAGTCTGCCACGACTTTCTTAGTCACTGCTTTGTAAGATGCTGCTTTGACCCATTTGGTGAAATAATCAATAGCTACTAAGATGAAGCTGTGTCCATTTGAGCTGTAGGCTCGATCGGTCCAATGACTTCCATTCCCCAGGCGACGAATGGCCAAGGTGAGCTTGTTTCATGGAGCTCATTTGGGGGTACCTTTATCATATCTGCATGTACCTGACATCGGTAGCATTTCGGGACATACTGGATGCAGTCCGTTTCCATGGTCATCCAGAAGTAACCGGCTCTGAGTATCTTCTTGGCCAAGACAAAACCATTCATATGCGGGCCGCAAGTCCCGACATGTATCTCTTCAAGTAGTCTGGAGGCTTCCTTTGCATAGACATATCTCAATAATCCCAAATCGGGAGTTCTCCTGTACAGGGTTCCTCCGCTGTGAAAGAAACTGTTGGACATCTCTGAAGCGTGCGTTTCTGAGTATGGTTTGCAAGCTCTGGGTATTCTCCCTTTTACAAATACTCCTTGATATCGTGGAACCATGGTTTTCCGTCCACTTCTTCTTCAACATTGGCACAATATGCCGGCTAGCTATGGGTCTTTACTGGAATAGGATCAATGAAGTTCTTATCTGGATGCTGTATCATGGATGATAGAGTGGCCAGTGCATCGACAAACTCATTTTGAATTCTGGGGATGTGCCAAAATTCTGTCTTGTGAACCTCTTTCTCAATTCCTGCACATGGTGCAGATATGGAAATATCTTGGAATTCTTGTTAGCCCATTCTCCTTGTACTTGGTGTATTAGCAGGTCTGAATCACCAATTACTAGCAGCTCTTGAATATTCATTTCAATGGCCATGTTGAGCCCTAGGATGCAGGCTTCATACTCTGCCATATTGTTAGTGTATGGGAATCTGAGTTTAGCAGATGTCGGATAATGTTGGCCAGTTTTCGACACTAAGACTGCTCCAATACCGACTCCTTTGAAATTGGCTGCTCCGTCGAAGAATATTCTCCAACCGTCATAGGATTCAACAATGTCTTATCCTATGAATAATACTACTTTATCGGGAAAATATGTTTTCAGAGGTTCATATTCTCCTCCCACAGGGTTCTCGGCAAGATGATCTGCCAATGCTTGTCCCTTGACCGCTTTCTGAGTCACATACACGATGTCGAATTCACTTAGCAAGATTTGCCACTTGGCCAGCTTGCCAGTGGACATGGGCTTCTGAAATATGTACTTTAAGGGATCCATCCTTGATATGAGATATGTCGTGTAGGCACAAAAGTAGTGCCTCAGCTTCTGGGCTACCCAGGTTAGAGCACATCAGGTACGTTCCAGTAGAGAATACCATGCCTCGTATGGTGTGAACTTCTTACTCAGATAATAGATAACATGTTCCTTTCGTCCTGTCTCGTCGTGCTGCCCTAGAACGCAACTGAAAGCTCCATCTAATACTGCAAGGTAGAGTAGCAAGGGTCTACCTGGCTCTGGCGGGACCAAAACTGGTGGCGTTGACAAGTATTCCTTGAGTCTGTCGAAAGCTTTTTGACAATCCTCGGTCCATTTGGTTGAAGCATCCTTCTTTAACCTCTTGAAGATCGGTTCACATATGACCGTGGACTGGGCTATGAACCGGCTGATGTAGTTAAGGATCCCCAGGAAACTCATCACATCTTTCTTGTTCTTTGGCGGTGGTAATTCTTGTATGGCTTTGACTTTTGACGGGTCCAATTCTATTCCTCGACGGTTGACGATGAACCCAAGCAATTTTTTGGCAGGAACCCCGAATGCACACTTCGTTGGGTTTAATTTCAGTTTGTATTTCCGCAACCTGTTGGAGAACTTCCTCAGACCTGCTATATAGTGGGTGGATTTATTGGATTTGATAATGACGTCGTCCACATATACCTCGATCTCTTTATGTATCATGTCATGGAACATAGTGGTCATAGCCCTCATATAAGTGGCCCCAACATTCTTTAAGCTGAATGGCATCATCTTATAACAGTAGACTCCCCACGACATGATAAAAGCCATTTTCTCCGCATCTTCCTCGTCCATCCAAATCTGATGGTATCCGGCAAAATAATCCACGAACGACTGAAGTTCATGCTTTGCACAATTGTCAATCAGGATATGTATATTTGGAAGGGGGAAATCATCCTTTGGACTGGCCCGATTTAGATCCCGGTAATCGACACAAACCCTGACTTTCCCATCCTTCTTTGGAATTGGCACTATGTTGGCTAACCATGTTGGATATTCAACTACGCTGAGGACTTTGTCATTGATTTTCTTGGTAACTTCCTCCTTGATTTTCAGGCTCATATCAGGCTTGAACTTCCTGAGCTTCTGCTTCACCGGCGGGCACATTGGATTGGTTGGCAGCTTGTGAGCCACAATGGATGTACTTATACCAGTCATGTCGTCGTATGACCATGCAAATATGTCTTCATACTATTTCAAGAATTGTGTGTATTCCTCTTTCTCTGATGGTGACAAATGGATGCTGATGCGAGTTTCTTTGAACAATCTCTGAATCTCCCAGGTTGACTATCTCAGTTTCGTATAGGTTGGACTTATGTCTGTTCTCGAAATCCTCAACTTCTCTGACAATTTCATCGGGTATGACATCTTCTTCTTCTGAATCGCTGTCTTTTTGTTGCGTTGTCTCATTGCATGTCACAATCATCGGTTCATCAAGATAGGAAATAGTAATGTTGTATAGATAAAAGCAATGAGAGAAAAAATGATAATGAATAAATACTGATTCGTTGAAACGTAAAAGAGATTTTGATAATTTAAACAAACGTTTTGGAATATCGGGATTTTATTGGAAAACAAAAAATGCGAAAAGGAAATCATTAGCAAAAAATGAAGTAAATAACGTTGTTCAGCCTTACAACCCCGGGACTCGTCGGGCCCTGGATGGTCTGACGGTCCAATTCTTGAGGAACGATCCCTTGCTCACATCTTGTATGGTAGGGCCTTCCTCTTCCTCCTCCTCAACAATAACACAACAGTCCATGTCTTCATCTTCCAGGAATAGATTCTTCAAAGCTGCTAGAGTTTCTTCTTCTTCTGACCCCCAGATGATGTCAGCTTGCTGGAAGATCTGCTCCAAATGTGGTATAGGCTGTTCCAATGGATAGTAGGGACCGCTCTGTGGTGGCGACCAGTCTTTGTACTCTTGCCAAGTGTATTTGTATCCCAACCCAAAAGTGGTGCCATGGCGCTTCAGCTGTATCGGTTTGGAAATCCCCTGAAGATTCTTACCGAGCCCTTTGCCAGGCTTGTACCCGCTCCAGTTAAATATGCTTTCGATCTTACTGTCCCACCACTTGTCCTTGTCTATTGCATTGACCCGCTCGATGTGGTGATAGGTTTCTCCACCCAGCCTTCTTCTACCTTCAACCACCGGGATGGTCTGACGAATATAGATAGGGTTGCTTCCATCTCCGTGGATGATTACTTCTTTCAACACCTTGAACTCGGCTAGTCAGCTTCTTGAGTTCTTCGGCCAAATTCTTGATAAACATATCCTTCTCACAGGATTCAGGTGTGTAAGAAATGGGTTGGGTGGAGTGAGGTAGAGTCTCCACGTAGATAGGGTTGTTATGGTGGCCTGGAGCCTGGGCGTAGAGGTAGTCATTTGTGGAGTTTTGTGGTTCAGGGATGATTAGTGGGGTGTTTCTCGGAGTGTGGCAAGTGTTGCATTGTGGTAGAATAGTTTGATTTTTCGGTGGAGCTGTACGGTGGTGAGTTATGGGAGGGTTCTGTTTGTTTGGGGTATTCTGAGGAAGTATGGGGTTTTGGGTGTTCGGATGATTGACATCTGGAACACTAAGTGAGAAGGATAGATTCACTAAGTTTCGCACATGTTCAAGTTCCCCTTGGAGGTTCAACAACCTTTGCTCGAGTTGTGACATAGCATCATTCTAAACCTGAGTACCTTGGTTGTCAGGAGCTTCTGTTTGTTCAGCTGTCATTGTGTTTTCCTTTCTGATATTTCTCAAATCTTCCATTTTGCCTTTGCTTTTGCCTTTAGGTGGACTAGGAGGAGGAGAAGGTGGAGGGCCCTTGGATCTTGTGTGATATGATGATGATGCCAGAATGCACGAACCGACCTTTGGGGAGGGGAATAATCAAAAAGAAAGAAAGCAAAAACAAAAGGTAGCCAAGTCAGTGAGGATCATGAGAAAATATTGCAGTATTTAAACACATATTGCAGGAATGTAAATGCGTGTCTTAATTTGGGAGACTCATTGTGCCCGAGGTAGGCCTAGCGACAAGTTGATTTGGAGAACTTAGATGCCAAAATGCCTCATTTCATTAATGTAAATAGACGAATCCCAAAACGATACTAAAATAACAAATAGGAAATAAGTCACTAATGGCATTTTCCCTTATCACATTTATGAAAGCAAAAAGGTAAATCTAGTCTATTTGGTCTCAGAAGGACCTTCTTCACATGTTTCTTGTCACTCGAGGAAAGATCTTCCCACCAATCCAGCAACAATGGTGGTATTATTTGGACCATGCCGAACCTGGGGACTTCGTGCCTCATTTTCTGTAAAATTGATAAGGTTAGACCTTTTCCCCCTCCAGATTCAACTACTTATACATCAGTGATTAGCATATTAGCACTTAGTTCTCCAAATTAATGCACAGATCGTGGTTGCGTCCATTGGGATTAAGGAAACCCCAGTGGACTTTTGGACAAGGCTCTTCCTAAAGGTTATTATGTGGACAACATATTAACTCGGCTAGGTTTGACCATGATGCATGTGCAGTTATAATCAGAGTAAGGTTACTATGGGGGTCTATACTGGTACCCTCAAGCGGACAACTTGAGGGGGAAACCATGGAATCGTCGACTGCACCGCTGATCGACTAGTTTTACCGCAAATAAGCTTTTTCGAATTTAGGGGGTGATATAAAATGGAAGAGTGCAACCACTCCTCAAGTGTTGCTATAGGATTTGTATAGGCACGAGTGGAATATGATGTTGAGCATGATTATGCAACAATAAAATAAGTAATAAAAGCATGTTGTCATGTATTTGCACGTTATGAAGGCAGTAAATACAACAATTATGATTGAAAAGCAGTTATAAAGGAAAACAAAAAGAAACATGTCAGTTTCTTTTAAAAGAATAAATACTTGGGAAAGTAAACAATTAATTGCACATAAAGGGGGAAAGGGAAATAGTGCAGGTATTAGCAAAGTAAAGACAAATTCATAAAGCAGTTTGAAATGGTAAAACCATAGAACTCCCAAGCAGAGTCGCCATGCTGCCGCGCCCCCCTCTTTCCTCTCCTTTCGGATCGGTCAGGGTTTTTGGCATTACTGGGACAACTCATTTCTTTTGGGATAAGGGATGTGAAGAATTTGAAGAGTCGCCATCTAATGAATTAAGGTGCGTTAGGGTCAAACAAGTAGCAAATAAGCAGTCAAAGTATACACATGTAAACAAATAATGGTTTGAAAAGATTCATAGTCTAAGCACACATATGTAATAAAGTTTTGAAAGATTTATGGTCTAAGCACACATATGTAGGGGATAGGGGAGTCCTAAGTTGTTTATCCTATAGGATCACATCAGTGCAATGCCCGGTAATCACTCCTCAATGAGGGGCTACACGTTTCATTAGCGCACCGGTCATCATATCCATATCTACCCATTACCCCACCCCTTAGCGGTTACTAAGAGAATTTATTTAGCGATATATATTCGTGCTGTTACCCGTCCCTTCTTAATGGTCTTAGAGGAATTTAGTACCTCTAAGTATAGGTAGTTCTAGACAGAACCTTAAGGTTTAATAGGATAAAATTCTAAGCGACAAGCAAGAACAAATAGGACTAATCAGATAAATGCAGGAACGTAATTATGAGGCCTAGATTTACCTCCACAGTAATGCACATAATCAGCACGTCTCAAACACAAACAAGAAGCAGTTTTATTTGACAAAATCCTAAGACAGGATATCTAAGTAAGTACCCATGCACAGAAATATGCAGCTTGTTTATAAACTCAGAAGCATGGCCTTAATCAGTTTGCCTACTGATTTTTAAGCCTGTCAACTTTTAGACAGTTCAAAAGTTGTTTTACCTAAAAGCATGCTGTTCTAGGTGTTACGAAAATGCAGGGGTTGTTACCAGTTAGATCTAAACAGGATAATCATATATGAGATTGTGTTATACCTTTTCATGAATCAGTAGTTTAAACTAGGCGTGGTTAAGCAAATGCAAACAGAGTCCTAGAGCATGGTATCTAATATGCACATATAAATGCGGAATGGTTAACGCATGATTTTAGAATGCACGGAATTCCTAAAGCATGATTTCTAAATGCATAAAGAGTTATAGGATGATTGAAAACATGATTTTGAATGCACAGGAGTAACAATTTTATATTAACTTTATTATCCTAGGAGCAAGATTTCTAAGTGGTAGGCATAAGCATAAATTAAGGACATGCTATATGTTAAAGCAGTAAACATGAAAAGCCTTAAAGACGTGATATCTAATGTATGTTTGGCATGGTTTGAATGAATATGTTGGTCATAAGCATAGATTCTAATGCAGACAGGGAATGTAAAAATCCTAAGGCATGATTTCTACCCAATGATAGAATATATAACTACCCTCCCCATTTCACTGGCCAACCCCAATATCTGTTTACAAATAATTATTACAGACCAGTTGAAAAAAGTATATAAATAGATAAAGGAAAAGAAGAAGTTAAACTATAGGGAGCATGAAGTAGGCCCAAATGTACCTGGTGTCCATAGCCTCATATGCCAAAGTTTCATAGCCTTTCTAATGTTGAGGTGTGTCAGAGTTCCCTAAGTACCTCAAGGATCCCGGGCAGTGCTCACACCCAGATTTCATAACCAGAACTGAGTAAGTGCAGTGTGGAAGAGCCATCTCCAGTGCATCAGAGTTCAGAGGGAACTCACAGAAATTCCAAAGGTGTCACACACTGGAGGGGCAGAACTTAAGGACCTAAGAGTAGAATGAGAGTGCTTGACATAGTTTGAAAAGGCTTTGGTATAAAACACTATTGTAAAGACTCAGTTGAAGTTTATAAAAGTATAAATTGGTTTAGTAGTAAAATAGTTTGAACAAGAGCAGAGTAATTAAACAAACAACAAATCAACCATACAACAATCAGATTCAACATTGCTCAGCAATAGATTTTCACACAGTAATAATTGGGGACTGGGGACACATAATACACATATAATAAACATAAGTCTTTTGAAATTAAGGGGTGGCTAATAGTGCAAATAGTTAGACATGGATTCAGGAGTGCTAATTCAACCATAGTTATAGAATCAGAAGTGCTTTAGAGGGTTCATGAGATTGGGAGATGACATAGTAGGATTTCATAGCAATAGTGAGGACATAGAAGTACTAGACATGATTAAGCATAACATCAAGACAAATTAGGGTAACAAATCAGTTTTGCAAAAATAAGTGCATGCCAGAGCTGGACAAAAAATAGACAAGAATTCAAAAACATAGTAGAGTTACACTGAGACAGACTAAAAGGGGGAGTAAACATGCCGATCCTAAAAGGGGTAGGATATAACTAACATGCTGGGTGAAGCAATAACGTAGACAGGTCAATTACATGTCGAACAACAAAACAATAGACGAAAACAAATTAGGAATGTAATAAACTGAAGCAGTAGGAAACACATTGGTTTGAGAGCTTGAATTTAAAATTAGAGCATACCAGTAAAGAGAGTAAACAGAAAGTGAAGAACAGGAGAGTGCAATAATTAGCCTTGGCTTGCAGCCGACTAATTTAGTAACAGTAGCAAGTAACAAAGAGAGCAGAAAAGATTTTGAGTGTATGAGAGATGTGAACTAATGTGAGTTCGTGTGTCTATGAGACTGTCTAATGAGAGTAGAAGAGAGCAATATATATAGTAGTTTGAAAGCTAGGTAAAATAAGGTAAGAATAAAAATCTTACAGTGATTATGGAACTCGGAATCAATCAAAGCAAAAATCAGTCCAACTACTCCCTTAATTAAAGGAATCATTTCAAACGGTAAAGGACAGGAAAAAAATTAAGGAAAGAAATCATATATAGCTGGAGTATAACAAATAAGGAAAGACTTCAAACAGTGCAGGTATAGAACATGTAATTAGGGCTAGGTTCATAAAGTTCTAATTAAGGGAACAATACTAAGAATCAGTAAGTAATGTAATCAGTCATAAAAAAGACAAGTAGTAATTTAAAAGTCATGAAAAATAGGGAAATAATCAGAAAGAGGCATACGAGTATCAACCCAGGAAGTCAGGGGTTCAAAGAATCAAAATAATACTAATTTTAAGGGAGATATTATAAACTTCCAAGAATAAAAAAATAAACAGAGTAAAATAACAGGCAGAACCAAATCAGAACCCTAATGAGATGTTACCAGGGCAAAATCACAAAATACTCAAATTAATCGAAGCAAATTCATGAGAATCAAACATACAGACATGTTGAGCTAACAGAAAGTAAAGACGAACTCAGAATCCAAAACTAAAGCCAAGAAATTAGGGGGTTTCAACATAACTAATTAGTGTTAAAAGGGAGTTTAACAAATCGATCAAACAGATAAGAATCAAGGAATAAGACTTAGAAAATCAGCGAGAATTTTTTTGAAGAAAGGTTTTAGAAACCCTAGTCAGAAAAATGAAGAGACGTTTCAAAAATCAGAAAAGTTTTCATAGAAAACAAGTAAAATAGTTCAAATATTCTCAGATCTGTTACAGATCTAAAGAGTTAAGAGATGAAATTAGGGTGTTGAGAGAGATAACCCAGAGATAGAGAGAGACCGACTTAGAAACCATAGGTCTAGCAAGAAAATAGAACGATCTTACTCAATCGAGCCATGGTGGCCTGAGAATGGTGAAAACAGACCCAGAGGTGAGTGAATGGCCACTGGTCCCTTGAGGACCTCAAAGACAGCATGAATCGCAGCCATATGAGAGCCATTAGGTCTAGGAGTGGTGGTGGGCCACCATTATTAACAACGAGCAAGCAACCGATGAAGGGGATTAGGGTTTGGACAGAAGGAGTTTGAGAGAGAAGGAGAGGGGTGACGACGGATGAGTGAGGAGTGAATGAGGGGTTTGGGGGGTAGTCGTTAGGTTAAATTAGGAAGGAATTAACCTGGACCGTTGATAAAAATGATCAACAGCCAGGATTTGGGCGGAATTGGGTCGGGTAGTATTAGGATTTGGTCCTGGGGTCTTGGGCTACTTTAATTAAGGTTTTGGGATGTTTAGTAAGGTTGTAATTGAATTAAATATGGGCTATTTGTTGAATACCAAGATAGTTTAATTAAAATAATTTTATCAAATAATTACTAACTGTAAAAAAATAAATTCTATGCATGGAAATAATTTAAAAATGATTATTTGGTATTTAAAAATATAAAGGACTAATTTCTGATAAAAAAAATAGTACAAAATTATGTGTTTGGGATATAATTACAAAGTTATTACGATTATAACCAAAAGACCAATTTGGCTAATAATGAAATAATTTGATCTTATTAGGACCATAAACAATAAATTAAATCAGGGAATCTTTTGAAATCATTTTTGATGCAATTTTATAATTATTTATTAAAAATAAAATATTGGACAAATTAATAAAACTGTAAAAAAATTATGAAAAAATACCAATTGCTAATATTGCATAACTTTTGAGGGTATATATGCAAATAAAAAATATTTTGGTAAACATTGGGTATCAACACTAAGGAATTTGGGACACTCTGCAAGTGTCGAATGATGGAACACCTCAAGTGAAGAGATATACACAAGGTTCACTACATTGAAAAATGAACTAAAGTCTCTTGGAAGGATTATTCCTGAAGAAGACAAAATTGAGAAGATTTTGACAAGGGTTCTGCCAGTTGCTTAGGAGAGCAAAATCACTGCCATTCAGGAATCAAAGAACATTTCCACTCTTCTATTGGATGAGCTAATTGAAAATATCACTGCTTATGAACTTAGGAGGCAAACCATGAAGATGGAAGTACCTTAGGAGAGGAAAGGGTCCCTCAAGAAATGGAAGCTACGGCAAGCCCAAGGTTCCTGAAAAGCAAACCAATGAAAGATTCTACAAGTGTGGGAAGACTGATCACCACATCAAGAATTTCCCTCATTGGATTAGTTGAAAGAAAGAATATGATACTTGAAGATATGGCTAGGACTATATATGCTTCTTTCTAGTAAACTTCTCAATAGCTTCTGGGCGGAAGCTGTAAACACTGCATGCTACATCATAAGTAGGTGCATGACCAGACCTCTTGTAGAGAAGACTCCCTATGATTTACTTAAAGGGAGAAAACCAAACATATCCCATCTTACTGAATTTAGATGCAAGTGCTTTGTGCACAATAATTGTAACGACCCGGTCGGTCGTTACGTAGAACCTGCATTATAATTACTATTATTGCCTTGTCATAGGTTGGTATTAATGCTATTAACGTGTTAGAGTTGGTAGGCTCGGAATCCGAATGATTGTAGTGATAATTTAGTCACTTAGTCTTTAGAAATAACCTTGTAGTTGCAAAAGTCAACTGAGAGTTGACTTATTAGTAAATGACCTCGGAATGCGGATTTTATGGTTCAGATAACTTCTTTAGGTGATTTGGGACTTAGAAGTGTGTTCAGAATATTTTTGTGATGTCCGGTGTAGAATTAGGCTTGAATTGGCGAAAGTTAGTTTTTGGTGATTTTCGGTCGGCAGTGAAAAATAGGCTATCGGGGTCGGAATGGAATTTCGGAAGTTGGTACAGATTCGTAATGTCATTTGGGATATGTCTGCAAAATTTCAGGTCAATCGGAGTTGTTTTGGATAGTTTCGGCATCGTTGGTGGATTTTAGAAATTTCAAAGTCCTTAGGCTTGAATCCGATGTGATTCTGGTGTTTAGATGTTATTTTTGGTGTTCTGAGAGTGCAATTAAGTTTGAATGATCATTTATGATGTGCTAGTAAATTTGGTTGGGGTCCCGAGGGGCTCGGGATTGATTTTTGATGATTAACGGGCATTTTGGCTTTGTAAAAGTGTGCTGTTTTTCTGGTGTTAACACAACAACGTTTTGTGCATCGCGATCGCGAGGTCAGAGCCGCGATCGCGTAGGGTGGAGTGAGGCCAGGAGGAAATTTCCCAGTGCAATCGCGGAGGTTGGGCTGCGATCGCGTAGCTTTGGGGTTTGTTCATTTGCGATCGCGTTATGTCAGGTCGCGATCGCGTAGGGTTGGCAGGCTTGAGTCTGGGATCACGCGTTGTTCTTCGCGAACGCGGTCGATGGTTCGCGATCGCGTACGTTCAGGTTATGAGGAACCGCGATCGTTTGGGCTTTTTTGAAATCGCGGAGAGTATATTTGGGCCGCTAAGGATTAGTGAATCGCGATCGCGATGTGGGTCCCGCGATCGCGATGAATAAGGAACTGGGCAGTATATAATTAAACCCTCTGCGACCATTAAACCCTTTTACACCATTTTTGAACGGGAAAAGAGCTTTGAGGCGATTTTGAAGAGAGGAAATTATTGTGCTTCATTGAGGTAAGGATTTTGGACACTAAAACTCGATTATAGGTGACTAAGGAACATAATATCAGTGTTTAATTCATGAAAATCAGTAGAAAAGATGGGGTTAGGGCTTGAGCTTTTGAGACCTTTAGGGATCGATTTGAGGGGTCAAACGAACTCCGATTTTAGCGTTCTTTATATGTACAGACTCGTGAGATGACGAAGAACATTTTGGTATAAAAATTTTCGAGTTCCGAGAGCGGGCCGGGCGTCGGGTTTTTGCTAAATTTCGGGTTTTATGCTAAAATTGGTACTTTTCAATTGGAATTCATTCCTTAAGCATAATTTGTTGATAAAAATCTGAACTTGGTAGATTTGGAACGCTCGGAAGTTGATTCGAGAGGCAAGCGGGTTGCAGAGTAGCTTTTCGGGCTAGTTTGAGGTAAGTAATGTCTTTAAATCCTGTCCCGATGGTATGCAACCCCGAACTATGCATCCTTTCATGGATTTTGGAATGCAAGGATTGAAAATTTGGAAATATATCCATTTTTAGGCAACTATTGAGTTGCGAACCCGATTTTAAAGCCTATACTTAATAGTATTGATATACTTTGATATAATTTGGGCTGCNGGGGGGGGGGGGGCTATTTTTACTATTTTGCTCACTTGATATGTTATGATTTTTAATCAGTCTTTTCTTGATAATTGTTTTGACACTCAGAGTATTTTGATATTATTTCTTGAAAAAAAAATGAAACACTGCTTTGGGTCAAGAACCCGGTATAATGATGGCCCGAGTGGCATGTTGAGAGTGTATGACTGAGTGAGGTTGCGGGCCAATATTGTGAGGATGTTATGATACGAGAGAGGCCGAGGGCCAATATTGTGAGTGATTTATGCCATGATGTGACTGGACGAGGGCAAATATTGTGAGTGGTTTATGCCATGATGTGGCTTGTTGTAGCGCTTGGGCTGTAGGAGCCCCTCCGGAGTCTGTACACCCCCAGTGAGCGCAGGTACCTACTGAGTGCGAGTGATGCCCGCGGGGCTGATACTGAGTGACTGTGAGGTTGCCCGCTGGGCTGATACTGAGTGATGATGAGGTGCTGAGGGAAATTGTTACAAGAAATGATTATGGCCCGAGGGGGAGATTTATGATGATTTTACTGTGATTCACTTCGTTTTTCAAACTGATTTTACTAAGATTTTTACTGAGATATATTGAAATTATACTTGTTTCAAAGGATTTTCTGGAAATTGGTTTTCGAACTTATGTATTTGATGAATACTTTATGGTGATTTGGTGTTTTACTGTTTTTTTGAATTGGTGTATCTGTGCTGTGTGTTTCGTATTTCTCAGACTGTGATTTATTTTCATTATTATTGAGTTGGCATACTAATCATTACTTCCTGTTCCCCTGTGCACAGATCCAGGTACCGGTTCAGAGCAGTAGCTGTCTTCGTTCGTATTTAGCAACTTTCGGGATTTCGAGGTTGCTGTTCTGCGTCCGCAGCTTCTCCATTTCCCTTCCTTTATCAGTATTAGTATTTATTTCATAGACATTGATTAAGACATTAGAAGAGTTAGTTTATTTTCTTAGATGCTCATGATCATTGACTCCAGTTTTGGGAGAGTTCTTTAGACTCTTAGATTATTATGGGGGCGTAAAGACTTAAAGAGATTATTTAATGTTTTGTTTGATGCTATTGTTGATTCGTGAAGTATTATAATAGAACGAATGAGTAATTAGGTGATGGTTGGCTAGCCTAGTTCCACGATAGGCGCCATCACGACCTGTTAGGATTTGGGGTCGTGACAAGTTGGTATCAGAGCTCTAGGTTGAATAGGACTCAACGGTCATGAGCAGGTTCAGTAGAGTCTTGTGGATCGGTATGGAGACGTCTGTACTTATCTTCGAGAGGCTGCAGAACTCTTAGTAAACATCTCTATTTTCTTAAACTCTTTCGTGCCAATCTATTGATTCTTGAAATCTAAACTCATGTTGTTTCATTCTCTCACAGATGGTGAGGACACGTGATGCGAGGCTAGAATTCGTGGTTTAACATGTTATATGCCCTACATTTTATGTGCGTTAATGATAAAAATACACTTTTATATTCATAATAGAGTCTATTTCATTTGTAGGTGAATTGGAGATGGAAACCGAGCTAAATGGATGCAAATACATCGAAAATACGCTCAAGAGGCGAGGAGGAGTGCACCGGGCTATAGCTGGGCGCCAGAGCCCAAACGCTTGGCCCTGCCTGGCGTTAGCTAGGCGTTAGAGTCCAAACGCCAGCCCTAGCCTGGCGTTAGCCAGGCGTTGGAGTCCAAACGCCAGCCCTAGCCTGGCGTTATCCATGCGTTATCCAGGCGTTAGCCTCATAATGCCAGGCCCCTGTTTCGGTAAATTTCGAGTTTTGACAAGTTTAAGTATTTCCCGGTTGGAATAGAAGTCTCCTACACATTTAGGGTTTGTCCTAAACATATAAATAGACTCCTAAAACACAACTTAAGGAGGATTGGAAGGCAGAGGAAGGATTTGAAGAGAAGAAACCATTGAAGTGACAAAACATTGATTTCTACATCTTTTATTCATTACTTTGTAGTTCAATTATGCAATTTATTTTGGGTTTGATTCGTATGAACATGTCTAGCTAACTTCTTTAATCTAGGGTTTT
>ML405414.1:150903-177677 GCA_005239525.1 Nicotiana knightiana | reverse complement strand
TAATATTTATAGCAAAAAATAGTATAGAATTTGAGTGTGGTCAAAAAATAGTTGTTCACAATCATGGCCGAGAAGATGCCATTCCTCGAATAATGGAACATGAAGCGTAAGTATAAACCCAACAATAGCTTCTGTTGATTGTTTTGCTTCCTTTACCTTTTCTCATCTACATTCTTCCTTATGGTGCAGCATTCTCCTGGTTTCCCGGTGCGATCCTGAACCTTACTGGCTGGATTGAGAACTTGCCTCGACATCTTTGTGTGCTGAGCTCTCGTGGCACGATTTGGCCGAGGGACGATGGGAGGCCAAAAACCACGGTAAGTTTCCTTGCCTACGTTCAATGCCTTCCTGTGAAATGCTTTATTTTTACTTGATTTCCTCCCATACATGTCTTGGAGACAAAACCGTCTTGAAGCCGCCTTCACCTGGGGAAGAGGAGGTCCCGAAACCGGCTAAGGATAAGAAGAGGAGAAGGGCCTCACCTCCTGATACTCCAAAGCCTAAGAAGATCAAGGCTCGTAAGCCAAAGAATGACATTGTGGCTCTACCTGCTGACTCGCTTGGGGCGATCAATATTGATGATTCGCCGCCCCGCCCCGCCCCACATTTTCTGAAGGGAAATTTCATGAGGGTAAGTCTATGGAGACTCCCGATGCGGGAACGACCCACAAAGGGGATGATATATTCCGTAGATGCTTTACTGGGGTCGATGACATTCCCGACCTGGATGTAACGATCAATTTCGAGGAGGCTCAGTGACTATTGAACTAAGTAAATATCAGCCCCTGTTATTTGCGTTTGCTTTTATTTCTTTTTGTCTGATTTCCTTCCTTTCTACATAGACTGTGACGCTCCATCGGGAAGCCTTTTCCAAATCCCGAGCTAAGTTGAACCGGTGTGAGGCCTATCTCAAAAGGCTCACGGAGGAGAGATATGCCCTCAAACTCCTCTATGTGCAAAAAGAAGAGGAGATCAGGGACCTCTGAGCCGAATTGGCAAGATCTCATAAAGAGCAGACCGATCTCATCGAGCAGGTAACGTAAATTTTTGGGGAGCTTAACATATTAATTTGATATTGGTGACTAATACTTAGATCCTGCAGGTTCAATAGAAAGCCGAAAAGATTGAGCAGTTTCCCGAGGAGGCTAAGGTGAAAGAGGTAGAGACTTTAGGGTGGAAGCAGCACATGGACCGTCTCGCCTTGGAGAAAGATATGGCTTGAGCCCAGTTGTCTTCGGTTGAGCATCAACTCCAAAGCGTGAAAGAGGAGATCTTGGCCCGAGCTAATAAAATTGAAGAGCTCGAGACTCGGTTGACCGCTGACCTTGCAAAGGCCACATCCAAGATGGAGGCAATCATGGCTGCCTACCGAGCCGATGCTGAAGCAGCTAAAGCTCGGGCAAAGGAAATTTCCGATGCTACTCAGGTTAGACTATCTAGCACTGGCGAGCATGCTAAGCACCAGTCTCGGACAGAGACTCTTGAAGAGGTACATGCTCATGGCTTTGACCTCATGACCGATATCGAGAATGCGAAGGTGCTGGAGGACGAGGCCAAAGCTTTACTTTCTGATGATGATGACTCTGTGAGTGGATCCGAGAGCAGAGGAGATGAAGATGAAGCTCCTGAAGATGAAGCTCCCGATGTGGATTAGGCATTTAGAAATATTTTTCTTTTATTTTTGTGTAAGACCCTGTGTGGTAATATTATTGCATATATGAAAGATCCTTTTTCTTTCCCGTTTGTCTCTCATTTTTGTTTCGTGAAAACCCTGTTTTGTTTTCGCCTTATGAAAATTCTGATATACTTTAGGCCTTGTGAGAAATTTGACTCACTTTGTTTCCTTGTGAAAATTTGTTGAAATCGGATTTCTATAGACTCTATAATCGAGAGAGTACTTGCTCGAACTTAGAGTAGAAAAAACCCTTAGGTTTTTGGTTAAGCGAGGGAGGGTCCCTGAGCTAAGCAATATGTTCGAGATTTTGGTTTTATGTGACTTGTCGAATTCGCAATAGCCGAGTTTGAGTAAGGTTCGAACTTACAACACAAACCCCTTAAGGTTTTTATCGAGTAATGATGACTCCTCGAGCCATAGTCGAGTGAGTTTTTATTCGAGCTTGAAATAGTGGAACCCTTAAGTTCGAATTGAGTTAAAACATGATCTCGAACTCTAAGTGTATCAGCCTTTAGGCTCTTTAAATTGGGACGATGTGACCTCTAAAGGATGGCTATTTTTTCACTCTTTCGGCTTAAAGACTTAGTAAAAATTTCTTATGCCTTAGCACGTACTTTTTACCCATTGGTATTTTTAAGGGTTCGATGTTGATCGAAATCCCTTTGCTTTTTGTGCCTTAGAATGTTTGTGTTAGGATAATTTGATACATCTTAAGGTTTTTCGAGGGATGATTTCATCGAAGCCCTTTTGACTATTTTGTCGAGGGTAGCCTTTTTAACCCCTTTTCAATGAATTCAAAGGCATGTTTTTATTGCGAGATTCAGATGTCTCTGAACCGCATTAGTTTATCCGTAGCCTTTGGGTATGACTCTTGGGCTTATTTCCCCACAACACTTCAAACTTGTTCGAAGCGTTAGTCCCCGAGAATAATGTCCTTGGATTATAAATCAAGGGGTGCCTCTCTGAGGTCTTATGGATTCAAGCTTAAATAATTCGAACATGTTGATTCTCGATGGCGGTCTCCGAGTGTTCGAGGTGTATTTGTACTTGGCCCTTGAGCCATCTTTCACAAAAATCACAAGCATAGAGCTTGCATAGTAGAAAATTTTCTTTGAGGCACAAGATATTTGATAAGGAAAAACTGTTTCTTTGAATAATTTATACATGCGTACATGTTTTTCCATTGGGGCTCGACTGATCTATATGGACGCGGTTCATTTGACCGTGTGGCCCATTACAAAGTTTCCCTATCGAGACCCTTTTGACACGAAGTATTTTCCTCGAGAACATAACATTCGAGGGTGATACCCCCCTGTATTCGAGGTTGATTGTAAAGAAGCCTTGGATACTATTGAATTGTCCCTAAGTAGCACATATAATTGTTGCCTCGTTAAAAACCTCACCTAAAAAACCCATTTGGGACAAAAACCGATCTAAGGGAAAAAGAGTGCAGCGCGTGCTTTAAAACCTGAGGTCTCGATGTCTTTGATCGAACACATGTAATAAGTTAGTATCAAATATAAACGAAAAAGGGAGAGAGTCATACCTTAGAAATAATATTGTTTGAGAAGTGATATGTTCTAATTGTTCAACAGTTGTTCGCCTTTCATCATGCCAAGCTTATAAGATCCCTTTCCAACGATATCAAGGACTTGATAGGGTCCTTTCCAATTTGGGCCGAGTTTCCCTTCAGTAGGATCTCGAGTGTTGATGGTGACCCTCCTTAGGACTAAGTCCCCGATTTGTGGCGAAGGTTGGTTCTTCTATTATAGTATCTCTTGATTCGTTATTTCTGTGCAGCCATTCAAACGAGTGCGACTTCTCATTTTTTATCCATTAATTCGAGGCTAGTATTCATAGCCTCGTAATTTAATTCTTCTGTTGTATGTCAAAATTTGGCACTGGATTCCCGACCTTGACCGGAATCAAGGCTTCAGAGCCATATACTAAGGAGAATGGGGTTGCCCCCGTACTGGACTTTTAAGTTGTTCGATATGCCCAAAGGACTTCGGTCAGAATTTCTCTCCATTTCCCTTTAGCGTCGTTCAACCTTTTCTTTAGGTTTTGAATGATGGTCTTGTTTGTCGATTCGGACCGTCCGTTCCCACTAGGATGATATGGAATCGATAATACCCTTTTTTATTTTATGATCTTTGAGGAACTTCGTTACTTTGATGTCGATAAATTGTTTTCCATTGTCGCACACTATCTCGGCGGGTATCCCGAATCGGCACACAATGTGATCCCAGATGAAGTTGATTACTTCTTTCTCTCTGACTTTCTCGAAATCTTGTTCTATAAACCATTTAGAGAAATAGTCAGTCATAAATAAAAATGAACTTAGCTTTACCTGGGGCTGATGGCAGAGGGCTGACGATATCCATCCCCCATTTCATGAGTGACCATAGGGATAGGATCGAATGAAGTTATTCTCCGGGATGGTGAATCATTGGAGCATACCTTTGGCACTATCACAGTTTCGAACAAACTCCTTAGTGTCTTTTTCCATGTTATCCCAAGTAGTATCCCGCTCTAATGATTTTGTGAATCAGTGATTCGGCACTAGAGTGGTTCCCACAAGTGCCTTCATGGACCTCTCGTAGAACATAATCGGTGTCACCTGATCCCAAATGGTAATGGTCCGTCAAATGTCCTTTTGTATAATGTTCTGTCTTCAGCCAATGTGAATCGAGCAACTTTGGTTCATAGGTCCCTCGACTCTTTAGGGTCCGATGGGAGCTTTCCGTTTTTCAAGTATTCAATATATTTATTCCTCCAATCCCAGGTTAAGCTTGTCAACCTAGAGTTGAACAACAGTCCCCAGCTGATTTCGTCCTCCTCGACTAATGAACCCAAATTTGCAAGCGCATCGGCTTCACCGTTTTATTCTCGAGGTACGTGCTGCAAGGTCCATTCCTTAAAATGGTGCAAAGTTACCGGCAGCTTGTCCAAATACCTTTTCATTTTATCCTCTCGAACCTCGAAGGTTTTGTTTAATTGGTTTACTACCAGCAAAGAGTTGTATTTGGCTTCAATGACTTCTTTTCCAAGCTTTTAGCTAGTTCGAGACCTGCAATCATAGCCTCATACTCAGCCTCATTTTTAGTCAACCTAAAAGCTTTGATGGATTTTCTAATAGTGTTGCCCGTGGCGGCTTCAAAATGATTCCTAGCCCGGACCCCTTCACATTCGAAGCGCCGTCTGTAAAAAGGGTCTACACCCCCGATGATGTACCCGATTTTAATAAGAGTTCCTTTTCGACTTCGGGCATGAGGGTCGACGTGAAATTGGCCATGAAGTCTGCTAAAATTTGAGACTTGGTGGTCGTTCGGGGTTGATACTTGATATCGACCCACTTAGTTTGATGGCCCATTTGGGCAATCAGCCCGACAGTTCGGGCTTGTGCAAAACAATACGAAGTGTATAAGTGGTTAATACACATATGGGCTGACATTAAAAATATGGTTTTAACTTCCTAGAGGTGCTTATCAGTGCAAGTGCCAATTTCTCTAACTCTAAGTGTGGTTATCTAGTTTCTGCTTCTCCTAGCGTTCGAGTTACATAATAAACAGGAAATTGCGTACCTTGTTCTTCTCGAACCAGGACACCACTTACCGCGATCTCTGAAACTTCCAAGTACAAGTAGAGTTTCTCATCTACCTTTGGAGTGTGAAGCAAAGGTGGGCTCGAGAGGTATCACTTTAA
This sequence comes from Nicotiana knightiana, assembly GCA_005239525.1. Lineage (NCBI taxonomy): Eukaryota > Viridiplantae > Streptophyta > Magnoliopsida > Solanales > Solanaceae > Nicotiana > Nicotiana knightiana. The sequence continues at coordinate 172,297 of ML405414.1, read as the reverse complement.
TTCCTCTAACAGGAATTCCGGGGTCCAGGCAAAATCGATCTTCTTTTTGAGTAAAGAGAAGAATATATGGCTCCGATATGACGACCTCGATATGAATCAACCTAAAGTAGTTATCCGCCCTATCAGCCTTTGCACGACTTTAATGTTGTTCATGACGGTGATGTTTTTGATAGCCTTGATTTTGTCGGGGTTGATCTTGATTCCCCGATTCGACACCATGAAGCCAAGGAACTTTCCCGAACTGACCTCGAAAGCACATTTCTCGGGGTTGAGCTTCATGTTGTATTTCCTTAGTATCTTGAATGTTCCCTGAAAATGTGTCAAATGGTCCTCTGCGCGCAGGGATTTAACTAGCATTTCATCGATATATACTTCCATTGACTTACCTATTTGTTCTTCGAACATTTTATTTACAAGGCGTTGGTAGGTAGCTCCTGCATTTTTTAGCCCGAAAGGCATTACATGATAGCAATATGTTCCATACTTGGTAATAAATGAAGTCTTTTCTTGGTCTTCCGGGTTCATTTGAATTTGATTGTACCCGGAATAGATATTGAGAAAACTAATAGAATTTAAGGGTCCACCAAACTATATAGAGAATCGGGTTCTCTAATAGCTCCCACAGAACACACGCACACTGCAGTAAGTAAATGGCACAATGGAGTTTTACGTTGAAAACTCCAAGCTCACGGGATCAAAAATCACGACCTACCCTTGTAGGATTTCAACTTCACTACTGAGCAACATTAGATTACAACCTATTGTAACCTAGGAATTAACATCTTAATCCCCCACTAACTTGTAACACTCTATTACAAGCCACTTTGTAATAACTCTATTACAAAGACTTTAAACCTAGGAATTAACCTCTTAATCCCTCACTAACTTGTAACACTGTATTACAAGTCACTTTGTAATAACTCTATTACAAAGACTTTTACAACTTGACTAACTCTAGCCAATACACAAACACAAGGGTTTATTGTTTACAAAGATTTCCTACACAATGCTTCTAATTAAGCTAAGTAGGAATTACAAGTAGAGTGCTTTAACAAAGGTACAACACAACTAAGGACATGTAATAACTTTAATGCATGGAACTGGTCCTTGGTTATGTTTGTTCTTCGTTCTTGATGCCCTTGAGAATCACTTGCAAGATTGAACAGACTTGACAGAATGCTTGATGAGTTCTAGAAGGTGCAAGTGATTTATTTTTCCTTTTATTGATATTAACAGCTCATTTGTGACATCACTTGGATTATGTAATCAAGTTAGGTAAAGAGAATTCCCCATAAAGTTGACTGCTACACTGTTTCTGCACTGTAGCGTGTACAGACAGCAACTTTACAGCTGTGAAGAGTTGACTTGTACAGTCACCTCGGGAACTGATAGCTATCTGTTCCCTCTGTTGTTCCTTTGACTCGGAAGATTTGAACTGTGTCCCCAACTGGGAGACTTGTTGACTTGTATAGTCACCTCGGGAATTGGTAGCTAACTGTTCCCCCTGTTGTTCCTTTGACTCGAAAGAGTTGAACTGTGTCCCCAACTGGAGACTTGCTTATCTTTAAGTTCTTGAGGATGTGTATCAGGTTCCTTATCTGGTTCTTGAAAGTAAGTTTTTTAGATCATCAAAACATAAAACGAAGGTACTTATAACCTATCAATTTCCCTTTTTTTGATGATGACAAACTTAAAATTGATAATCCTGCAAAAAGCCACAAAAACCAGATAATGTACCAGGAACGTCACAACGTTCCCCCTGAGTTTGTACTACCCCCTTAACCAGTGCAATTCTTCTTCTTAATTCTCAATTTATCTTTCCTCTTTTGGCATCAATAAAAACACAAACAAGCAAACAACGTAAAGAAGTCTAGATGACAAACTTAGAGTTCATGTTCCCCTTAAGAACCATAGTGAACTGTATTCCCACTGAATCTGTTCCCCATCTTGTTCCCCCTCAATTATTTTCCCCCATTTGGCATCATAAAAAGATCAGTAAAAATCATTAAGCAAAAAGAAGTCCAGCTTGGTTAACTCATGCCACATGTGTGCACACATACATGACTGAAAACAGAACATAAGAGCAAGGAATACACAGAAAAAAGAGTAAACTTTCATCAATGTTGGATAATTAAGCAGGGAGCAGTTCCATTGTTTCCAGAAACATCCACAAAATATAAAAAGCAAAAATAAAAGTACCAGTCATAAACATCATCAGAACTAAAATCAGAGGACAAACACTTAGAACTTGACACTTGGGAAAGGGACATTGTTTAGGGAGAACTGGAAGGGAAAGGCCTAGATGAGGAGGCAAGGGTTCAAAGAAGGATGTCCATTAAAGCATTGGCTGACACCTTCCGTTGAGCACTCTCTCCTTCAGGTCTTGAACCTGTTTCCTGAGGACGACATTTTCTCTTGTCAGACGGGTAACCTCTATGCTTTGAGAGCTGCTGGAACCAGGTGCCTCCTGAACCTGACTGAGCTGATCTTCGAGAATGGCATTCCTTTCCTTCAGTTTCCTTATGTACGGCCCCACAACACCTTTTTTTTCCTTGCCGGCGTCCTGGGTATCACAAATATTGGTCTTCTTGGAGGAACCAGGTTCCTCACTGGCACCAGCCTTCCTTTTCATTGATTTTCTTACACTCTCTCCTTTCTCTGCTGATTTCCTGGAGATCTTCTCAGTAGACTACTCAACCACTTTTTCACAGGACTCCTCAACCATTTTCTCATCCTCTTTCTCACTAGATGACTCCCTCTTGGACTTTGGAACAGTAAGTTTCCTTGAGGACTTACGAACCAATTCTCCCTCATCATCCACATTCACGACTAGTGCAGGAGCCATTACCTTCTCATTGACAACCTTTCCATCTTTCACCAGTCTCCTCTTCTTCTTTTCCTTTTTTTTTACTTTTCCTTAAGACGGACTCAAGTTATTCATTTTTTTTTTGCAACCTTGTGATAGGTCTCTTAGACGACGACCCATGGGGAGGTGCCTTTCTACTCCTAGCACTAATAAAGCTCGCCAAAGCCACAATATCATAATTTTCTTCTTCACTGTCCTCTTTCTCCTCCTCAGACAAAGATTGCATCTCAGGAACCACACTTATTAATGGATCAGCATAGAAATGAGTAAGGGAGCAAGATCAGTACTGAACTGGGCTTCTTGTGGAGAACCAGGGGTTTTATCCAAAGTGGAAGCAGAGGGATCCTCTTGGGCGGACGGATCAGGTCCCTCAATTGGTTCCTTAGTAGTACTGTCAGGTGACAAAGTTTCGACAAGAACCAGTTCCCTATCCTCGACCTCTACACCATTTTCTTCCGTACTGAGACTCAGATACAACCTCATAACCTCCAACCAGAGTTCCCTCAGCAACTATTGACAACATATTTTCTTTAGCTTCCTGTTCTTGTAAATGATTTTCAGACATGGTGGAGTGTAGTGGGTTGAAGAAGAGAGTTTTTTTTTTGTTTTTTGGTTTTGAAGAAGAAAAGAGGAATTTTGGATTATTTGATGTGAACCATTATGAAAGTGACTGTGAGAGGAGTTATTTAATAGGGGTGAGGAACCGATTAGGAATGGGTATCAATTTTGGGTAGTCAGGTCGCTTCAGATGAGACGCTTGGGTTTAAAAAGGGGGGAAGAGAGAAACTGACAATTTAATGATGTGGCACCGTTTAAGCCGTTTAAAAATTGCGCATGAGAGTACAAAGGAACTACTAACCTGTGTCAAGGCAACCAGGTTCCCTGACAGATTTACTAAATGTAAGCCTCATCTTTTGACCAACTAGAGTTCCATGTACAGCATCCCCAACTCTATTTTCTGCTTCAGATATTATGATTAAGGACCAGGTTCCTCTATGTCGGCTGGAGTCTCATCTTTTGTTTTGAGGAACAAGGTCCATGAAAATCTAGAGTAGTCATCCACAATGATGAAAATATGTACCTCTTTCCTGAATTGCTTTCCTTTTACACATGCATCACACACCATGTGATCCTTGAAGCTTGACTTGGGCAGACCACGAACCAGGTCCTTCTTGACCAATTTTTTCAGCAGCGTGAAACTTGCATGACCCAGCCTTTCGTGCCATAGCTCAGCATTATCATCAACGACACTCTGACAGCTAAGATCCCCATTTTTCAAGGACTCAAAGTTAGCAACATTTATGTTTTTGTGATTGTGCATATTTTAGATACAAATTCAACTTTGTTACCCTTGTCACAGATTTGGGAAATACTCAGCAAGCTATATTTCAACCCCTTCACGTAGTACACATTTTCAATAGAGTGGGAAAGAGACTTCCCGATCTTTCCAACTTCCAGAATGTATCCCTTCTTGCCATTTCGGAAGGATACACTCCCTCCCTACAGGGCCTTCAGTGAAAGGAAATCATTTGTGCTTCCAGTCATGTGCTTCGAATAGACCCTATCCATATTGCACTATTGACTGCTCCCTTTTATTGTTCCCTGCACAAAAAAAATTAAGGGTTAGACTTAGGAACCCAAACAAGTTTGGGTCTTTTATAATGAGGAAAGAGGTGAATGAGGGCTCTTTCGGTCCAAGCAGGCATTATACGTTTTTTATGTGAAGGACCAGGTTCCCTAGCAGTAATTACTTTTTCAGCAAAAACTTTATTTTTCTGTTGAGACTGAATTCTGGCCTTACAATTTTCTTTAAAGAGCCCAGTGGTTCCACAGTGAGTGCAACGCCAATTGTCAGGTACAGTAACATACTTGCTACGAGGGTTGTAGGGAGTCTTTCCCTTTGGAACCAGATTCCCTACCTGTTTCCCCCATTGTTCGTGTACATAGCAGTGATTGCATCAGAGGAACAGTTCCACTTAAGAGATTTTTCTAAGTCAATATTCACTCTCCTAGATCTACAAAAAGTTGTCTGTTTTTCTCAAGCTCAACACACAGACTAGATTTTACTGATTTTAGCTCATTTTCAAGCCTAAGGTGTGCCTCAAAAACCAGATAATGTACCAGGAATGTCACAACGTTCCACTTGAGTTTTTACTTCCCCCTTAACCAGTGCACTTCTTCTTCTTAATTCTCAATTTATCTTTCCCCTTTTGGCATCAATAAAAACACAAACAAGCAAACAACGTAAAGATGTCTAGATGACAAACTTAGAGTTCATGTTCCCCCTAAGAACCATAGTGAACTGTATTCCCACTGAATCTGTTCCCCATCTTGTTCCCCCTCAATTATTTTTCCCCCTTTTGGCATCATAAAAAGATCAGTAACAATCATTAAGCAAAAAGAAGTCCAGCTTGGTTAACTCATGCCACATGTGTGCACACATACATGACTGAAAACAGAACATAAGAGCAAGGAATACACAGCAAAAGGAGGAAACTTTCATAAATGTTGGATAATTAAGCAGGGAGCAGTTCCATTGTTTCAAGAATATCCACAAAATATAAACAACAAAAATAAAAGTACCAGTCATAAACATCATCAGAACTAAAACAGAGGACACACACTTAGAACTTGACACTTGGGAAAGGGACACTGTTTAGGGAGAACTGGAAGGGAAAGGCCTAGATGAGGAGGCAAGGGTTCGAAGAAGGATGTCCATTCAAGAATTGGCTGACACCTTCTCGTTGAGCACTCTCTCCTTCAGGTCTTGAACCTGTTTCCTGAGGACGACATTTTCTCTTGTCAGACGGGTAACCTCTATGCTTTGAGGGCTGCTGGAACCAGGTGCCTCCTGAACCTGACTAAGCTGATCTTCGAGAATGGCATTCCTTTCCTTCAGTTTCCTTATGTACGGCCCCACAACACCTTTTTTTTCCTTGCCAGCGTCCTGGGTATCACAAATCTTGGTCTTCTTGGAGGAACCGAGTTCCTCACTGGTACCAACCTTCCTTTTCATTGATTTTCTTACACTCTCTCCTTTTTCTGCTGATTTCCTGGAGATCTTCTCAGTAGACTACTCAGCCACTTTTTCACAGGACTCCTCAACCATTTTCTCATCCTCTTTCTCACTAGATGACTCCCTCTTGGACTTTGGAACAGTAAGTTTCCTTGAGGACTTACGAACCAATTCCCCCTCATCATCCACATTCACGACTAGTGCATGAGCCATTACCTTCTCATTGACAACCTTTCCATCTTTCACCAATCTCCTCTTCTTCTTTTCCTTTTTCTTTACTTTTCCTTAAGACGGACTCAAGTTATTCATTTTTTTTTGCAACCTTGTGATAGGTCTCTTAGACGACGACCCATGGGGAGGTGCCTTTCTACTCCTAGCACTAATAAAGCTCGCCAAAGCCACAATATCATAATCTTCTTCTTCACTATCCTTTTTCTACTCCCTAGACAAAGATTGTATCTCAGGAACCACACTTGTTAATGGATCAGCATAGAAATGAGGAAGGGAGCAAGATCAGTACTGAACTGAGGTTCTTGTGGAGAACCAGGGTTTTTATCCCAAGTGGAAGCAGAGGGATCCTCTTGGGCGGATGGATCAGGTCCCTCAATTGGTTCCTTAGTAGTACTGTCAGGTGCCAAAGTTTCGACAAGCACCAGTTCCCTATCCTCGACCTCTACACCATTTTCTTTTGTACTGAGCCTCAAACACAACCTCATAACCTCCAACCAGAGTTCCCTCAGCAGCTATTGACAACATATTTTCTTTAGCTTCCTGTTCTTGTAAATGATTTTCAGACATGGTGGAGTGTAGTGGGTTGAAGAAGAGAGTTTTTTTTTGTTTTTTGGTTTTGAAGAAGAAAAGAGGAATTTTGAATTATTTGATGTGAACCGTTATGAAAGTGACTGTGAGAGGAGTTATTTAATAGGGGTGAGGAACCGATTAGGAATGGGTATCAATTTTGGGTAGTCAGGTCGCTTCGGATGAGACGCTTGGGTTTAAAAAGGGGGGAGAGAGAAACTGACAATTTAATGATGTGGCACTGTTTCAGCCGTTTAAAAATTGCGCATGAGAGTACAAAGGAACTACTAACCTCTGTCAAGGGAATCAGGTTCCCTGACAGATTTACTAAATGTAAGCCTCATCTTTTGACCAACGTGCAATGCATTAGCTGCTTGTTTGCTCTGTAATCATTATGCGTGTCTACCTGTAACGGTATAGAGATGAGTTAGACTTTGCCAGAAAACACTTTTTAGCTATTTTACTTGTACATTTCTTCCGTAGCCAATTATCAAAGGACCAGGTCCTCAGCTTGATTTCATCAGTCTTAGTGCCAAGTGATTCTTTTCAAAATGCTCTCTGCTCAGTGCTTTGGTAAAGATATTTGCAATTTGATCTTCTGCGCTACAGAACTTCATGCATATGTGCCCTTTCTCAACATTTTCTCTGAGAAAATGATGTTGCACATCAATATGATTTGTTCTCTTGTGTTGAACTGAATTCTTGGCCATGTTAAGTGCACTAGTATTATCACATAGTAAGGGCACACACTGAGGGAACACACCAAAATCTTTCAGTTGTTGTTTAATCCATAACAGTTGGGCACATCAAGATGCAACAACCACATATTCAGCTTCTGCGGTAGAGAGGGCCAGTAAGTTTTATTTTTCTTGTACCCCATGAAATCAAACATGAACCCAGAAAAAGTACCATGCCAGAAGTGCTTCCTATCCACAAAATTCCCAGAATAGTCAACATCAACATACCCTATTAAGTCAAGGTTATCTCCTGAGGTATAGTAGAGAACCATGTCTTGAATCCCTTTGAGATATCTTAGGATTCTCCTGGCAGCTTTCAGATGAGATTCCTGTTAACTTATCATTGTCCCCTTGGGAGTTTGCTTCACTTGTAAATCTTAGAAGAAATTCAGTTCCCCCATCATACTCATTTCTAACTCACTTCCCATAAGTTTTGCAAATTCTTCACATAGAGAGTCAAATGTTTCTCCAAAGATGATGTCATCAATATAGATCTGCACAATGAGCAGGTTCCTTCCTAGTTTCTTTAGAAAAAGAGTGTCGTCAATCTTCCTTCTTGTTAATCCATTTTCTAGAAGGAATTTTGACCACCTTTCATACCACGCATGAGGAGCCTGCTTTAAACTATACAAAGCCTTGTCGAGTTTAAAAACGTTCTTCCAAATTCATCAAGTTTTTTTCTGAATACCCACCTGGTTCCTATAACAGTTCTGTCACCAGGTCGTTAAACTAGGTTCCACATATTGTTTCTCCCGAATTGATGGAGCTCTTTTTGCATAGTTGTAATCTAGCCTGCACCTTTCAATGCTTCCTTGATATTCTTGGGCTCTATTTGAGAGAGAAATCTGAGAAGGCAAGTGAGTTTCTTGTCTTTGATCTGGTTTGAATCCCTCAGCAACTAGAGTTCCATGTACATCATCCACAACTCTATTTTCTGCTTCAGATATTATGATTGAGGACCAGGTTCCTCTATGTCGGCTGGAGTCTCATCTTTGGTTTTGAGGAACAAGGTCCATGCAAATCTGGAGTAGTCATCCACAATGATGAAAATATGTACCTCTTTCCTGAATTGCTTTCCTTTTACACATGCATCACACACCCTGTGATCCTTGAAGCTTGACTTGGGCAGACCACGAACCAGGTCCTTCTTGACCAATTTGTTCAGCAGCGTGAAACTTGCATGACCCAGCCTTTCGTGCCATAGCTCAGCATTATCATCAACAGCACTCTGACAGCTAAGATCACCATTTTTCAAGGACTCAAAGTTAGCAACATATATGTTTTTGTGACTGTGCATATTTTAGATACAAATTCCACTTTGTTACCCTTGTCACAGATTTGGGAAATACTCAGCAAGCTATACTTCAACCCCCTCACGTAGTACACATTTTAAATAGAGTGGGAAATAGACTTTTCGCTCTTTCCAACTTCCAAAATGTATCCCTTCTTGCCATTTCTAAAGGATACACTCCCTCCCTGCAGGGCCTTCAGTGAAAGGAAATCATTTGTGCTTCCAGTCATGTGCTTCGAATAGCCCCTATCCATATAGCATTGTTGACTGCTCCCTTTTATTGTTCCCTGCACAAAGGAAATTAAGGGTTAGACTTAGGAACCCAAACAAGTTTGGGTCTTTTATAATGAGGAAAGAGGTGAATGAGGGCTCTTTTGGTCCAAGCAGGCATTATACGTTTTTTATGTGATGGACCAGGTTCCCTAGTAGTAATTACTTTTTCAGCAAAAACTCTGTTTTTCTGTTGAGACTAAATTCTGGCCTTACAATTTTTTTTAAAGAGCCTAGTGTTGCCACAGTGAGTGCAAAGCTAATTGTTAGGTACAGTAACATACTTGCTACGAGGGTTTTAGGGAGTCTTTTCCCTTTGGAACCTGATTCCCTACCTGTTTCCCCCATTGTTCGTATACATAGCAGTGATTGCATCAGAGGACCAGGTCCACTTAAGAGATTTTTCTAAGTCAATCTTCACTCTCCTAGATCTACCTGAAGTTGTCTGTTTTTCTCAAGCTCAAGACATAGACTAGATTTTACTGATTTTAGCTCATTTTCAAGCCTAAGGTGTGCCTCACTTGCAACTTCCTTACCCTTTTGAGTGTTCACAGGCCTATTTTCCCTTCTTAGTTCCTCAATTGTTTCCTTTAGGTCACCACTACTACCAATAGTCCATCTTTCTTATGCTCTATGTTTTCAATTCTCTCAGTCATGATATCATTTTCCCTTTTTAAACTCTCAATGTTATCTTTTAGATCATCCATAATCACAACTAGACTATCTCTCACGTGTTCTATTTCTCCTAGTTCTGTGGTTAGCGCATTTTTATCATTGATAAGACTGTGATATGCATCAATTAAAACATTAGCCAAGGATATAAGCTTCTGTTGAGAATAGGATTTCAAATTTCTTTGAAAAATCCGTAAGGTTTACCTCATCATCGTTGTTGTTATCTCCATCATCATCAGACTGCATCATCAAGGCAAAAATAGAGTCATACTCAGATGCTTCACTTTCCACTACCATCATGGAGCTGTCACCTTGCCCATCATCTTCTTTGGATTCGCTGGAAGAGTCTCCCCATGCAGCAAGAGCATATTTCACAACGTTGTCAGCGGCGTCTTTTCTTTTGAATCTTTTGTCAGGAACCTGGTTCTTCTCATCCATTTTTTCAGTGTTGGCTTTGTAATGATCCTGCTTATGAAGAGGACAACTTTAATGAAATGTCCAAGCTTTCCACACTTATGACAGCAATCATTTCCTTTGAAATTCTTGCTGGAACTTCCTTTCTTTGGAATCCCACCATTTTCTCGAATCATATTTTGGAATCTTTGAGTGAGATACTCCATGTCGGATTCATCACCACTTGAATCCTTGTTGGCAGCCTTGAGAACCAAGTTTTTCTCCTTCCTGGACTCTCTTCTTTTGATATCCTTCTTTCTCTTCAGCTCATAAGTTTTGAGATTTCCAATAAGCTCGTCAACAGTCAGCTTATTCAGGTCTTTGGCTTCAATGATAGCATTAACCTTGCTCTCCCAGGAACCTGGTAGAACAATGGGTATCTTCCGGACCAGCTTGTTGGTTGGAATGATTTCACCAAGTGAATGAAGCTTATTGATTATGGAGGTGAAGCGGGTATGCATCTCTTGAATGGACTCATCCTCTATCATTTTAAATAGTTCATACTCAGTTGTCAGCATATCTATTTTGGACTATTTTACCTGAGTAGTCCCTTCGTGAGCCATTTGAAGAGCTTCCCAAATTTCCTTGGCAGATTCACATGCCGAGATACGATTATACTCATCTGATCCAATACCACATACAAGAATCTTCTTCGCCTTGAAGTTCTTCTCAACATTTTTTCGATCAGCACCATTGTATCCTTTTCTTGTCTTTGGAACAGTCTTTGTTCCCTCTCTAACAACCTTCATAGGGACAAAGGGACCATCACAAATCACGTCCTAAAGCTCGGAGTCTTCAGACATAATGAAGTCATGCATTCTTGTTTTCCACCAACCGTAGTATTGGCCGTTGAATATTGGGGGTCTATAGGTTGATTGTCCTTCCTCGAAGTTTGGTGGAGCAGCCATGATGAGGATCCTTTCTAGGTGTTAACCTTTTAGAAAGAACCTGCTATGATACCAATTGATAGAATTTAATGGTCCACCAAACTATATAGATAACCGAGCTCTCTATTAGTTCCCGTAGAACACATGCACACTGCAGTAAGTAAATGGCACAATGGAGTTTTACATGGAAAATTCTCAGCTCACGGGATCAAAAACCACGACCTACCCTTGTAGGATTTCAACTTCACTACTGAGCAATAGATTACAACCTATTGTAACCTAGGACTTAACATCTTAATCCTTCACTACTTTAACACTCTATTACAAGCCACTTTGTAATAACTCTATTACAAAGACTTTAAACCTAGGAATTAACTTCTTAATCCCTCACTAACTTGTAACACTCTATTACAAGACACTTTGTAATAACTCTATTACAAAGACTTTAAACCTAGGAATTAACCTCTTAATCCCTCACTAACTTGTAACACTCTATTACAATACACTTTGTAATAACTCTATTACAAATACTTTATAACTTGACTAACTCTAGCCAACACACAAACACAAGGGTTTATGATTTACAAAGATTTCCTACACAATGCTTCTAGTTAAGCTAAGTAGAAATTACAAGTAGAGGGTTTTAACAAAGGTACAACACAACTAAGGACATGTAATAAATTCAATACATGGAACTGGTCCTCGGTTATGTTGTTCTTCATTCTTGATGCCCTTGAGAATCACTTAAAAGATTGACACAGACTTGAGAGAATGCTTGATGAGTTCTTGAATGTGCAAGTGATTTGTTTTTCCTTTGCTTGATGTTAATAGCTCATTTGTGACATAACTTGGATTATGTAAGCAAGTTAGGTAAAGTGTATTCCCCACAAATTTGACTGCTACACTGTTTCTGCACTGTAGCGTGTGTAGGTAGCAACTTTACAGCTGTGAAGAGTTGACTTGTACAGTCACCTCGGGAGCTGGTAGTTATATGTTCCCTATGTTGTTCCTTTGACTCGCAAGAGTTGAACTGTGTCCCCAACTGGAGACTTTTTGACTTGTACAATCACCTCGGAAACTGGTAGCTAACTATTCGCTCTGTTGTTCCTTTGACTTGGAATAGTTAAATTGTGTCCCTAACTGGAGACTTGTTGATCTTTAAGTTCTTGAAGATATGTATTAGGTTCCTTATCTGGTTCTTGACAGTAAGTTTATTAGATCATCAAAACATAAAATGAAGGTGCTTATAACCTATCACTAAGGATCTCGTGGCCGGCTGTGGCATCGATCATGCGATCGATGTTAGGCAATGGAAAAGAATCTTTGGGACATGCCTTGTTCAAATCTTTATAATATACACACATCCTAAGTTTGTTCCCTTTCTTAGGGACTACGACTACATTGGCTAACCATTCGGGATATTTTACTTCCCGAATGGACCCTGTTTTGAGAAGTTTAGTTACCTCGTCCTTTATGAATGCGTGCTTTACCTCGGACTGAGGCCTTCCTTTTTGTTTCACCGATCTGAATTTTGGGTCCAGACTTAGCCGATGTGTTGTTATCTGCAGTGGGATTCCTGTCATGTCTAAGTGGGACTAAGCAAAACAATCCATGCTATCAATAATAAATTGAATAAGCTTTTTCCTGAGTTCGGGGGTTAACCCCGTTCCCAGGTATACCTTTCGCTTAGGTAGGTACTCGATCAATATAACCTGTTCTAGCTCTTCGACCGTCAATTTTGTAGCGTTGGAATCTTCGGGGACAACAAAAGTTTGAGGAGTCAAACAATCTTCCTCTTCTTCTTCCATTTCCTGTTTCTCCGATTCGATCGAGGCTGGCGGCGGTGATTGCTATTTGGCTTCCTGTTTACCTTTGATGCTCGAGCTTTCCAATGTCGATAGTGCCGATATCGGTATTACCTTATCGACCGCAAATATTTCTTTTCCAGCATGTTGCTCCCTGTACACTGTTTATACACCTTCCGACATCGGGAATTTAAGCATTTGGTGGAGAGTCGAAGGGACTGCCCTCATCTTGTGGATCCAAGGCCTTATGAGTAGGGCATTGCACCTCATGTCGACCTCGATTACGTGGAACTTGGTATCTTGAATGGTTCCAACCACGTTCACCGGTAGTATAATCTCTCCTTTAGTTGTCTCACTGGCCATATTGAAGCCGTTTAAGACCCGAGTTGTGGCATGATTTGATTATGTAGGCCAAGCTACCCCACGACCCTCGATCGGATGATATTTACCGAGCTACCTGGATCCACTAAAACACGCTTAACTTGAAATTTATTTAATAAGATAGAAACTACCTGAGCATTGTTGTGGGTTGAGAAATTCCTTCTGCTTCTTTGTCGTCGAATGATAAGGTGCATTCTGGCACATAATCTCGGGTTCATTTTTCTCTAGTGATTGATACCTTAGTGCGTTTGAATATGGGTCCCTGCGAAATGTCGACCCCACCGACGATCATATGAATGACATGTTGCGGCTCCTCCTTTTCATTTTTTCTGTTGGCGTCCCTTTCTCTAAAATGATTCTTAGCTCGATCACTTAGGAACTCTCGAAGTTGGCCCTCATTAAATAGATGGGCTACCTCCTCCTTAATTGTCTACAATCCTCGGTCCTGTGCCCATGCGTGCCATGATATTTACACATCAAATTGGGTTTTCTTTGCGAATGATCGGTCTGTATGGGTCTGGGCCATCTAGTATCTTTGATACTTGCAATTGCCGATACAATTCTTGATGCATCGATACTGAAATTATATTTCGATAATCGAGGTGCCTTTATGGGATCCGGGTATTTATTAAAACCACTTTTGCTCATAAGTCCCCGATAATTCTATCCTCGATCACTTCTTCGATCATTCCGGGAGGAATCGCGTCCTGGACCATTGTTCCTTCGATCTGCGGTGTATGGTTGATATCGGCCTTTGTTGAACCTTGGCTCCCTATCGATGTCCCTCTGATTTTTAGTTGCCGACCTGTTTGGATGTACTGAACCGGAAGGAGCTCCTAGTTGGTCATTATCGACCCTAATCTTCGATTGGTATCGATTGTGTAGATCTGCCCAAGTTAAAGCTAGATACTCGATCAAATTTTGCTTCAACTAACATGATGCTATCGAACTCCGTTCATTCAACCCCTGAGTGAAAGCTTGAACGGCCCAATAATCTGTGACCGGTGGCAACTCCATGCGTTCAATTTGAAATTGAGATACGAACCCCCTCAGCATTTCATTATCCCTCTGTCTTACCTTGAAAAGGTCTGGTTTCCTTGTCGCAACCTTCATGGCCCTAGCATGCGCCTTTACGAAAGAATCTGCTAACATGGCAAGAATCTATGGAACTTGGCGGTAAGTTGTGGTACCAAGTCATTGCTCCCTTCGACACGGTCTCTCCAAACTTTTTCAATAACACAGATTCGATCTCATAATCTTCCAAATCGTTACCCTTGATGGCGCATGTGTAGGAGGTAACCTGCTCGTTGGGATCTATGGTCCCATTATATTTAGGTATGTTCCGCATATGAAACTTTTTTGGAATAGGTTTCAGAGCCGCACTCGGAGGAAACGGCTTTTGTACAAACTTCTTTAAATCCATCCCTTTCAAGATTGGCGGTGCCCCCGGTATCTGATCAGCTCGGGAATTGTATGTTTCTATTTTCTTATCATTAGCTTCAATTTTCTTCTCCACTGAGTCAATTCTTTTGGTGAGCTCTTCGAGCATTTCCATTATCGCATGATCAGTTCCCGATTCATTACCATTCGACCTCTCTAGCACTGGCTCGGTACGACGAGTGATTTCTTGCTCGACCCCATTCGAAGCTCTATATTGATTTTGTAACTGAGCAATAGCGGCTTGCTGAGCCTGAAGCATTTCGAATATCACTTGGAGACTGACTCCTCCGTATCCTATGCTATGTGTACCTTGGCCACCAGACTGACTTTCTCTGCGTACACTCTCTTCAAGGTCTGCACCTAGGTCCGCATTTAAAGCAACGTGCGAACTGACATTATTACCATGATTGGTACCAATAACCGTTCTTGATTTGATCTGTTCCAGGATTTCTGCCGTGATCTTCGATCGGTTACGGATATCTCGTCATTCCGTTATTATGCTCCACTCGAAGTCGTTCATGCTTGGTCTCGATTGTTGTTGGCCTCGATCTCAACGGACACTTCGATCTCTAGGCTTGATGTCTCATCTTCGGGCTCGAGTGTGACTCATTACGAGGCTACCCTTGAGGCAACTCCCTTGCCTCGATCAGACCGTAGAATCGGGTAGGTAGAATCGGGTAGGCCCGATTTCGACCATATATAATTGTATTTATGTAATGATGGGTTAAACCTAGTTAAAAAATAATATCTGTAAATGCGAATTCTAAACATGTGGATAATGTGGAACATATCTGGTGGGAGATTAACAATAACATGCATTAAATGTTTCAAAAGGTATGAGCAATAATGGAGGAGTAACTAGCAATAAATAACAATAAATAGCATTTAGGTAAATAGGAGAAGTGGTCACCCAATAATGAATGAACTAGATGATAATTCTTCCTGACAGTGATGAGTGACAGATAATCCTAGAATGTTCGAACTATTCTCGGATCTGATGGGAAAATGTAGAATAATATGAACAAGAATCTTGATGAAAATGTAATCTTTGTATCTTTTACAAGACATGGAATCTTTACCAGAAATCTGTTCTTATCTAGTGAATATCACATGCCCCCTTTTGTTATCTTTTTTCCTCTTTATATGTGACATATCCCTAAAAACCCCTAATAGTACATAGCACATATGCCCAAAATATTCTTTAGAATATTCTCTCTATTATACTAATCTAAAAACTAGTCGTCACAGCCATTTACACGGTGCTCGAGCTCGGTCATTGTTAACATCCCGACCACGAGCTTCGTTGTTTCCTGATCAACCTCGATACTACCTCGCCCTAAATGCTCGATGGTAGATTTTGGCCTATACAGTTAATCCCTTCTCTTATTGAGGTCGTCCTGATACGACCTCAATGAGCGGATTTTGTTGGTTATGGTCGAGAAGAGTGGATGAGTGGTTCGGGAAATTAAGTTTGGGACGAGCTATCAATGTGGCCTTTCGTGAGGCACAACTTTCGGGGTTACATCATTTCAGCACTAGAATGACGTCATGACATCATGTGTCATTATTGTGCATTTTCCCGATGCTTTGCGTCGTTTCCCGTGCGACTATCAGTTGGGGCTGCCGTTTCAATTCCAGTGTTGGGTAATGATAGCATAATCCCTTGGTTTTGATGCCCGAATTCTTATAAATAGAGATGTGATTGCTTTCATTTATTCTTTACGTGTTTGTCCTCTTTCCTGATTTTAGTCATCATGTTGCTTCTAATCCTTATTTACCTGAATATCTTTTCTCTCATCAAAATTATGGCTAATGTATCCTCTGGTTCTGTTGTGGGAACTGACCCTGTCCCTTTGGCAGTGCTTATTCCTCCTCACGCTGATGGAGTCTCTGTCGCCATCGAAGATGAGAACTTTTCTATTGTCACACCTCCTTTTTCATCCGGTAAGGGTGGACTAGGGAGTTTTTCCAATTAAAGTGACATTATTCGGATTTGGGATTTATTTTAGTTTTCAGAGTCGCCACCCGGATTTTTGACGATGTTCCGGGACACCGTTTTATTGAAACCCCAAACCGAGGAAATTTAGACTCTGTTTTAAGTTGTCTGCGTACCAGAAATCCGAGTAAGGAATTCTGTTAACCCGGGAGAAGGTGTTAGGCATTTCCGAGTTCCGTGGTTCTAGCACGGTCGCTTAACTATTAATATTTGGCCTAAGTCATCTGATTATTTACGTATTTTAAACCTATTGTGCATTTTAGCCTTCTTATTTTTTAGCCGTTTTTATGGATTTATCTTNATTATGGTGATTTTGGAATAATATTTGATTCTTTACCAAATTTTCCCAAAACTAAAGGTATCATTCTACCTAGAGGATTGCCTAAAATTATATTAATTAGCTTAAAGGACAACATATTCTGGGCTATGGCCACATTTAGCCCTAAATTATTTCAAATCTTTTGGCCAATCCTACTTCGGCTATTGAACAAAAAGGGATTTGTGTAATTTGAACTAAACACTACTAGATACAGGTATAAACAGAGACATTGTACTCTGAATGGTAATTAGGAGAAAATTTGCACATTTAATGTTGTTTTCCAGTTATCAGAGGGACATTGTTTGGAAAATCATACTCATATGTATCGAGGATTCACTAGATTAGGCACAAGTAAATCGCGAGGTATTTAAGGGCACAAGTTATTAAAAAGAATGAAATTTAAAGTTTTAGACAGATTAGTCTTAAAACCAAGATCATACAAATTCTAAATGCTTTCGAATTTATAATCTAGAACTGCTTCGTGGTTTCTTTTTAAGGAAGGATATAGCGTGAACAACTTTATCAGTTCAGACTTGGTCGTTTAAGACATAGATTACTATAATCGAAATTCATTCGTAAAAATATGCATACATTGATTTCAGAAAATTTATAAGATGCGGAATGAATTGAGAGCAATTAAATAATTCTGACTTATATTGAAGGCAACTAAAATCAGAAATAGTTGTTTCCAAATCAATAAGTGTTTGTAAAATCCTATGCATGCTAATTTTGAACATACACTCCATTTTTATCTACTGTCATCATGCTACTTTTCGAAACATGGATTGGATTATAAATTTACTAATAAAAACAACCTAATTTTCAGGGAAAAGAACAAACACAAACAGTAAGAAGAATTTAAATATATACAGTCCAGTCTTTAATTACAATGATTCTAAAAACGAATATCATTAATTACAACTTCGACTGCCACTGTCAACATGCATTTTTTGAAAGACAAGAAAATTTAAAATGATCAGTCGAACTAAATTATCTGCCTTGAATGCTTTCAAAGCCATGCGTTCGAGCTTTCAATTGTAATATGTAGAACACCTCAATTACATGAGTGTGTTATGCACCCATTGGACTAAACAAGACTATGATAGGAAGTCGAGTTAAGTCGGATGATGCTTATACTAAGCTAAAAAAGATAGAACTACTCGTGTATTCTTTGATGCGGATAATAGGTCCAGAATCTATTGTTTGGGTAGTAGTACTCAATAGATCTTCAAACATTTATAGGACGAGTAATATCATCAAGGCGGTTAGGCTCATCATTTATGATGCTTTTTTTTTTACACTATTGTTACCAGAAACAGGTTCTGGCCTCTTATAAGTTGAATCTGACCATAAAAAGAGGGGTCAGATTCATCTCTATGGAGGTCTTGTTCAACTCATAATTGTGCCATGGCTTTAATTTTAGGCATTTTTAGAGTATGAATCTGACCACTTGAAGGGTTCAGATTCAATGTTCTATAGCCTTTGTCGATTGTTCACTTCGTACCTTTAAGGGTGATAGCCTACTGTTTAAGCACTTAACATGGGGTGAATTTGACTATCAACAAATCAAATTCATCTACCCTAGTGCTGATGCTAACATAATTCTAAACTATACAGGGACTTTGATTATTTAGGCATTTTTAGAGAATGAATCTGGACATTTAAAGAGTCCAGATTCCTTATTCCAAGGGCCTTTTTCGATCACTTATTTTATACCCTTAAGAGGGTGACTTTCAGCAACTAAACCATTGTTTAAGCACCTGATATGGGGTGAATTTGACCATTATAGAGGGTCAAATTCATCTACCCTAGTGCTGTTTCATAACAGTATCTAGATATCTAAAACCTGGAATAAACCAGTATTTCAGCATCTTTGTAGGATGAACTTAACCATTAGAGGTTAAGTTCATTACCCTTTGATGCTATTTTCTAACACAAACATTGATTGCACAGTTATATAACAGGAAGTTTTAAAATGAAACAGACTTATGTAAAATTCAGAGATTAGAAACTAAACAAACATAATGTGTTACTCTATATACATGCATATAAGTTTATACAGAAATAGGTCTAAACAAATAACAATACAGATTCATAGAGGAAGGACAAATAGATTTCATATTTTCATACTTCATAAAGAGAGAAGTCAGTTTTACATACCTTTAGAATAAGATAACAACAGGAAAAAAACTTGACCAAACAAAGGTCAAGCAATGGGGGTCAGCAGAAAAGCAGAGAAAGCCAGCAGCAACAAACAACAAACCCAAAGTAGAGAAAACCCAAGGGAAGATGATTTTTGAATACCCAAATGATTGAAATAAGACAGCAACCAAAAACCAAGTCTTTTTGGAAAGAAAATCACAGCTACAAGACAACCTAAGCTCAGATTGTTTCTCACTCCTTCTGTAAAATCCTTTTCACTTCTGTTTTCTAAGTTTTTAGCAGTCAAAGTTGTAATTTTCAGTCCAAGGGATTCAGAGAAGAATCTCCACAAAAAAAATCCCCATTAGTGGTAAAAAGTGTGTGTATATATAGGGACATTTGGGATAGGATATGCTTAGCATATTCCCTATCCTAAATGAGCTGAAAAGGGTACAGGTACAGCTGTCAACCCTATCCTTTTGGGACAGTTGTACCTTCCATAACATTCCAGCCCTTGAAATTACCCTTCTATCCCTAAGTATTTGATTTCCTGATATTTATCTAATCTAGAAGGTTCTTTTGGGTGATAACTAATTGTTTTTAACTAACGTTGAGTCAATTAAATGAAGATTAGTTGATTAAATTCCTAGAGTTGCCTTTCATACTACTTATTATGTTTAAGTCATTAAATCAACAATTTAATTAAACTTAAAGGAGGTTAGTCAAACCAGTTCCCTTAAACTTAGGTTAATTTAATTAAACTAAATGAATCTGCCTTAGTCCATTACCCTCAAGCTACTTGTTTTAAACAGATTTTATTTTCAGTTACATACTTTAAGAAGCTACCTAAGTTAATTTCTAGATTGAAGAAGTTGGAATCATTTAAATGTGAGTCTAAGTGAAACAATTATTCTTAAACTTAGTTAATTGATCTTAACTAGTTATCTAGGACTTAGATCAACTATGTTGTTTAGATGATTAAAAAAAAAATAAGTCTACTAGTTAAGTGTGACTTATTGCCTAATTAATTTAAACTCAAATTGACCACTATTTGAATTAAAATCAGTAGCTAATTGGTTGAAACAATTTCATTAGGTGTAATTAGGCTTATCCATTAACTCTTAGTCAATTGAGTGGTTAATCCTATGAAACTGAACTTTTAAACTATTTTGGTCATTCTAGGATCTTAGTTTGATTAAAGAAAGTTAGTTAGGTTAACAATTAGGCAATAAGTAACTCCATTCTAATTTAATTAATTAGTAGCTAAACTTTGTTGCCTTATCAAGGGTTGATTAATTTCAGATTAATCAATTACTTTAAACTTCTTAGACTTAGGTCAGTTATACTGTTATTTAGTTCACATGTATACTTAATTAGTTGTGTATGATTGTCTAATTAGATTATTATTTAATTGCTTAGTCAGGATGGATGGTTAACCCTAGATTACACTAAACTCAGAAGATGAATTAGAGTAAACAAATCAATTGAGGGTGGGAAGGAGCGATAGTAAAGGCAGTCTAAAAACAAACTAAGCATGAATCGAATAAGTATAATCTTTAGTAAATCAATGGTGACTGACAGGAAAACCTAAAAATGATTAATCATGGTTGCGAAAACAATCCGGAATTGCATAATGTGTTAAGTACTACATCAATTGAAAACAATGTGAATCAAAACAGAAAAGCCATATATGCAGTCAATGACGAAACCTAAATTAGGAGGTATGATTAACAAGGAAAACCTAATTACTTAATATGACAAGAACAAGAGTCATGAAACATACTCAAAAACGACAAGGAAAAATATACACAGGTGGGGGAAGAAAATAACAGATCTACACAGATCTTCAAAAAATAACTAAATCTAGACAGGTTCATGCCAATAAACCCCAAAACAGTTAGAAAGGGAAGGGGCAGTAGCATTTAGGGACAATCAGTAAAGAAGAAAAACCTAAAACTAAACTCAGTTAAACAAATATCTTGTAACTAACATCATTTAGGAGAATAAACAGAAAACCTACAAAATCTAAACAATTAATCCAAACGGAAGACATAGATTGGTAGAAGAAATTTAATACTAGCCTAGGCGATTTATCTTACTAGACAAGTGATTAAAAGAAACAAAGGGGCGGGGTACCAGTCAGTTAAAACCATTTGGTCGGATTTGCCGGAGTTTTGGCCAGACTTCGGTGGGTTTGAAAACGAGTCAAACCCACATGAATCAATTGCTCTTGTCAAGAGCAACTGACTCATGCAGGTCCGAGCCGTTGAAGGCCCTTGAATCAGTGCGCATGGGAGACTTAGGGTTTTGGAATCACAGAT